>JAXIVJ010003980.1:20000-87899 GCA_036785665.1 Chirona hameri | reverse complement strand
AGATAGACAGATAGACAGATAGACAGATAGACAGATAGACAGATAGACAGATAGACAGATAGACAGATAGACAGATAGACAGATAGACAGATAGACAGATAGACAGATAGACAGATAGACAGATAGACAGATAGACAGATAGACAGATAGACAGATAGACAGATAGACAGATAGACAGATAGACAGATAGACAGATAGACAGATAGACAGATAGACAGATAGACAGATAGACAGATAGACAGATAGACAGATAGACAGATAGACAGATAGACAGATAGACAGATAGACAGATAGACAGATAGACAGATAGACAGATAGACAGATAGACAGATAGACAGATAGACAGATAGACAGATAGACAGATAGACAGATAGACAGATAGACAGATAGACAGATAGACAGATAGACAGATAGACAGATAGACAGATAGACAGATAGACAGATAGACAGATAGACAGATAGACAGATAGACAGATAGACAGATAGACAGATAGACAGATAGACAGATAGACAGATAGACAGATAGACAGATAGACAGATAGACAGATAGACAGATAGACAGATAGACAGATAGACAGATAGACAGATAGACAGATAGACAGATAGACAGATAGACAGATAGACAGATAGACAGATAGACAGATAGACAGATAGACAGATAGACAGATAGACAGATAGACAGATAGACAGATAGACAGATAGACAGATAGACAGATAGACAGATAGACAGATAGACAGATAGACAGATAGACAGATAGACAGATAGACAGATAGACAGATAGACAGATAGACAGATAGACAGATAGACAGATAGACAGATAGACAGATAGACAGATAGACAGATAGACAGATAGACAGATAGACAGATAGACAGATAGACAGATAGACAGATAGACAGATAGACAGATAGACAGATAGACAGATAGACAGATAGACAGATAGACAGATAGACAGATAGACAGATAGACAGATAGACAGATAGACAGATAGACAGATAGACAGATAGACAGATAGACAGATAGACAGATAGACAGATAGACAGATAGACAGATAGACAGATAGACAGATAGACAGATAGACAGATAGACAGATAGACAGATAGACAGATAGACAGATAGACAGATAGACAGATAGACAGATAGACAGATAGACAGATAGACAGATAGACAGATAGACAGATAGACAGATAGACAGATAGACAGATAGACAGATAGACAGATAGACAGATAGACAGATAGACAGATAGACAGATAGACAGATAGACAGATAGACAGATAGACAGATAGACAGATAGACAGATAGACAGATAGACAGATAGACAGATAGACAGATAGACAGATAGACAGATAGACAGATAGACAGATAGACAGATAGACAGATAGACAGATAGACAGATAGACAGATAGACAGATAGACAGATAGACAGATAGACAGATAGACAGATAGACAGATAGACAGATAGACAGATAGACAGATAGACAGATAGACAGATAGACAGATAGACAGATAGACAGATAGACAGATAGACAGATAGACAGATAGACAGATAGACAGATAGACAGATAGACAGATAGACAGATAGACAGATAGACAGATAGACAGATAGACAGATAGACAGATAGACAGATAGACAGATAGACAGATAGACAGATAGACAGATAGACAGATAGACAGATAGACAGATAGACAGATAGACAGATAGACAGATAGATAGATAGATAGATAGATAGATAGATAGATAGATAGATAGATAGATAGATAGATAGATAGATAGATAGATAGATAGATAGATAGATAGATAGATAGATAGATAGATAGATAGATAGATAGATAGATAGATAGATAGACAGATAGACAGATAGACAGATAGACAGATAGACAGATAGACAGATAGACAGATAGACAGATAGACAGATAGACAGATAGACAGATAGACAGATAGACAGATAGACAGATAGACAGATAGACAGATAGACAGATAGACAGATAGACAGATAGACAGATAGACAGATAGACAGATAGACAGATAGACAGATAGACAGATAGACAGATAGACAGATAGACAGATAGACAGATAGACAGATAGACAGATAGACAGATAGACAGATAGACAGATAGACAGATAGACAGATAGACAGATAGACAGATAGACAGATAGACAGATAGACAGATAGACAGATAGACAGATAGACAGATAGACAGATAGACAGATAGACAGATAGACAGATAGACAGATAGACAGATAGACAGATAGACAGATAGACAGATAGACAGATAGACAGATAGACAGATAGACAGATAGACAGATAGACAGATAGACAGATAGACAGATAGACAGATAGACAGATAGACAGATAGACAGATAGACAGATAGACAGATAGACAGATAGACAGATAGACAGATAGACAGATAGACAGATAGACAGATAGACAGATAGACAGATAGACAGATAGACAGATAGACAGATAGACAGATAGACAGATAGACAGATAGACAGATAGACAGATAGACAGATAGACAGATAGACAGATAGACAGATAGACAGATAGACAGATAGACAGATAGACAGATAGACAGATAGACAGATAGACAGATAGACAGATAGACAGATAGACAGATAGACAGATAGACAGATAGACAGATAGACAGATAGACAGATAGACAGATAGACAGATAGACAGATAGACAGATAGACAGATAGACAGATAGACAGATAGACAGATAGACAGATAGACAGATAGACAGATAGACAGATAGACAGATAGACAGATAGACAGATAGACAGATAGACAGATAGACAGATAGACAGATAGACAGATAGACAGATAGACAGATAGACAGATAGACAGATAGACAGATAGACAGATAGACAGATAGACAGATAGACAGATAGACAGATAGACAGATAGACAGATAGACAGATAGACAGATAGACAGATAGACAGATAGACAGATAGACAGATAGACAGATAGACAGATAGACAGATAGACAGATAGACAGATAGACAGATAGACAGATAGACAGATAGACAGATAGACAGATAGACAGATAGACAGATAGACAGATAGACAGATAGACAGATAGACAGATAGACAGATAGACAGATAGACAGATAGACAGATAGACAGATAGACAGATAGACAGATAGACAGATAGACAGATAGACAGATAGACAGATAGACAGATAGACAGATAGACAGATAGACAGATAGACAGATAGACAGATAGACAGATAGACAGATAGACAGATAGACAGATAGACAGATAGACAGATAGACAGATAGACAGATAGACAGATAGACAGATAGACAGATAGACAGATAGACAGATAGACAGATAGACAGATAGACAGATAGACAGATAGACAGATAGACAGATAGACAGATAGACAGATAGACAGATAGACAGATAGACAGATAGACAGATAGACAGATAGACAGATAGACAGATAGACAGATAGACAGATAGACAGATAGACAGATAGACAGATAGACAGATAGACAGATAGACAGATAGACAGATAGACAGATAGACAGATAGACAGATAGACAGATAGACAGATAGACAGATAGACAGATAGACAGATAGACAGATAGACAGATAGACAGATAGACAGATAGACAGATAGACAGATAGACAGATAGACAGATAGACAGATAGACAGATAGACAGATAGACAGATAGACAGATAGACAGATAGACAGATAGACAGATAGACAGATAGACAGATAGACAGATAGACAGATAGACAGATAGACAGATAGACAGATAGACAGATAGACAGATAGACAGATAGACAGATAGACAGATAGACAGATAGACAGATAGACAGATAGACAGATAGACAGATAGACAGATAGACAGATAGACAGATAGACAGATAGACAGATAGACAGATAGACAGATAGACAGATAGACAGATAGACAGATAGACAGATAGACAGATAGACAGATAGACAGATAGACAGATAGACAGATAGACAGATAGACAGATAGACAGATAGACAGATAGACAGATAGACAGATAGACAGATAGACAGATAGACAGATAGACAGATAGACAGATAGACAGATAGACAGATAGACAGATAGACAGATAGACAGATAGACAGATAGACAGATAGACAGATAGACAGATAGACAGATAGACAGATAGACAGATAGACAGATAGACAGATAGACAGATAGACAGATAGACAGATAGACAGATAGACAGATAGACAGATAGACAGATAGACAGATAGACAGATAGACAGATAGACAGATAGACAGATAGACAGATAGACAGATAGACAGATAGACAGATAGACAGATAGACAGATAGACAGATAGACAGATAGACAGATAGACAGATAGACAGATAGACAGATAGACAGATAGACAGATAGACAGATAGACAGATAGACAGATAGACAGATAGACAGATAGACAGATAGACAGATAGACAGATAGACAGATAGACAGATAGACAGATAGACAGATAGACAGATAGACAGATAGACAGATAGACAGATAGACAGATAGACAGATAGACAGATAGACAGATAGACAGATAGACAGATAGACAGATAGACAGATAGACAGATAGACAGATAGACAGATAGACAGATAGACAGATAGACAGATAGACAGATAGACAGATAGACAGATAGACAGATAGACAGATAGACAGATAGACAGATAGACAGATAGACAGATAGACAGATAGACAGATAGACAGATAGACAGATAGACAGATAGACAGATAGACAGATAGACAGATAGACAGATAGACAGATAGACAGATAGACAGATAGACAGATAGACAGATAGACAGATAGACAGATAGACAGATAGACAGATAGACAGATAGACAGATAGACAGATAGACAGATAGACAGATAGACAGATAGACAGATAGACAGATAGACAGATAGACAGATAGACAGATAGACAGATAGACAGATAGACAGATAGACAGATAGACAGATAGACAGATAGACAGATAGACAGATAGACAGATAGACAGATAGACAGATAGACAGATAGACAGATAGACAGATAGACAGATAGACAGATAGACAGATAGACAGATAGACAGATAGACAGATAGACAGATAGACAGATAGACAGATAGACAGATAGACAGATAGACAGATAGACAGATAGACAGATAGACAGATAGACAGATAGACAGATAGACAGATAGACAGATAGACAGATAGACAGATAGACAGATAGACAGATAGACAGATAGACAGATAGACAGATAGACAGATAGACAGATAGACAGATAGACAGATAGACAGATAGACAGATAGACAGATAGACAGATAGACAGATAGACAGATAGACAGATAGACAGATAGACAGATAGACAGATAGACAGATAGACAGATAGACAGATAGACAGATAGACAGATAGACAGATAGACAGATAGATAGATAGATAGATAGATAGATAGATAGATAGATAGATAGATAGATAGATAGATAGATAGATAGATAGATAGATAGATAGATAGATAGATAGATAGATAGATAGATAGATAGATAGATAGATAGATAGATAGATAGATAGATAGATAGATAGATAGATAGATAGATAGATAGATAGATAGATAGATAGATAGATAGATAGATAGATAGATAGATAGATAGATAGATAGATAGATAGATAGATAGATAGATAGATAGATAGATAGATAGATAGATAGATAGATAGATAGATAGATAGATAGATAGATAGATAGATAGATAGATAGATAGATAGATAGATAGATAGATAGATAGATAGATAGATAGATAGATAGATAGATAGATAGATAGATAGATAGATAGATAGATAGATAGATAGATAGATAGATAGATAGATAGATAGATAGATAGATAGATAGATAGATAGATAGATAGATAGATAGATAGATAGATAGATAGATAGATAGATAGATAGATAGATAGATAGATAGATAGATAGATAGATAGATAGATAGATAGATAGATAGATAGATAGATAGATAGATAGATAGATAGATAGATAGATAGATAGATAGATAGATAGATAGATAGATAGATAGATAGATAGATAGATAGATAGATAGATAGATAGATAGATAGATAGATAGATAGATAGATAGATAGATAGATAGATAGATAGATAGATAGATAGATAGATAGATAGATAGATAGATAGATAGATAGATAGATAGATAGATAGATAGATAGATAGATAGATAGATAGATAGATAGATAGATAGATAGATAGATAGATAGATAGATAGATAGATAGATAGATAGATAGATAGATAGATAGATAGATAGATAGATAGATAGATAGATAGATAGATAGATAGATAGATAGATAGATAGATAGATAGATAGATAGATAGATAGATAGATAGATAGATAGATAGATAGATAGATAGATAGATAGATAGATAGATAGATAGATAGATAGATAGATAGATAGATAGATAGATAGATAGATAGATAGATAGATAGATAGATAGATAGATAGATAGATAGATAGATAGATAGATAGATAGATAGATAGATAGATAGATAGATAGATAGATAGATAGATAGATAGATAGATAGATAGATAGATAGATAGATAGATAGATAGATAGATAGATAGATAGATAGATAGATAGATAGATAGATAGATAGATAGATAGATAGATAGATAGATAGATAGATAGATAGATAGATAGATAGATAGATAGATAGATAGATAGATAGATAGATAGATAGATAGATAGATAGATAGATAGATAGATAGATAGATAGATAGATAGATAGATAGATAGATAGATAGATAGATAGATAGATAGATAGATAGATAGATAGATAGATAGATAGATAGATAGATAGATAGATAGATAGATAGATAGATAGATAGATAGATAGATAGATAGATAGATAGATAGATAGATAGATAGATAGATAGATAGATAGATAGATAGATAGATAGATAGATAGATAGATAGATAGATAGATAGATAGATAGATAGATAGATAGATAGATAGATAGATAGATAGATAGATAGATAGATAGATAGATAGATAGATAGATAGATAGATAGATAGATAGATAGATAGATAGATAGATAGATAGATAGATAGATAGATAGATAGATAGATAGATAGATAGATAGATAGATAGATAGATAGATAGATAGATAGATAGATAGATAGATAGATAGATAGATAGATAGATAGATAGATAGATAGATAGATAGATAGATAGATAGATAGATAGATAGATAGATAGATAGATAGATAGATAGATAGATAGATAGATAGATAGATAGATAGATAGATAGATAGATAGATAGATAGATAGATAGATAGATAGATAGATAGATAGATAGATAGATAGATAGATAGATAGATAGATAGATAGATAGATAGATAGATAGATAGATAGATAGATAGATAGATAGATAGATAGATAGATAGATAGATAGATAGATAGATAGATAGATAGATAGATAGATAGATAGATAGATAGATAGATAGATAGATAGATAGATAGATAGATAGATAGATAGATAGATAGATAGATAGATAGATAGATAGATAGATAGATAGATAGATAGATAGATAGATAGATAGATAGATAGATAGATAGATAGATAGATAGATAGATAGATAGATAGATAGATAGATAGATAGATAGATAGATAGATAGATAGATAGATAGATAGATAGATAGATAGATAGATAGATAGATAGATAGATAGATAGATAGATAGATAGATAGATAGATAGATAGATAGATAGATAGATAGATAGATAGATAGATAGATAGATAGATAGATAGATAGATAGATAGATAGATAGATAGATAGATAGATAGATAGATAGATAGATAGATAGATAGATAGATAGATAGATAGATAGATAGATAGATAGATAGATAGATAGATAGATAGATAGATAGATAGATAGATAGATAGATAGATAGATAGATAGATAGATAGATAGATAGATAGATAGATAGATAGATAGATAGATAGATAGATAGATAGATAGATAGATAGATAGATAGATAGATAGATAGATAGATAGATAGATAGATAGATAGATAGATAGATAGATAGATAGATAGATAGATAGATAGATAGATAGATAGATAGATAGATAGATAGATAGATAGATAGATAGATAGATAGATAGATAGATAGATAGATAGATAGATAGATAGATAGATAGATAGATAGATAGATAGATAGATAGATAGATAGATAGATAGATAGATAGATAGATAGATAGATAGATAGATAGATAGATAGATAGATAGATAGATAGATAGATAGATAGATAGATAGATAGATAGATAGATAGATAGATAGATAGATAGACAGATAGACAGATAGACAGATAGACAGATAGACAGATAGACAGATAGACAGATAGACAGATAGACAGATAGACAGATAGACAGATAGACAGATAGACAGATAGACAGATAGACAGATAGACAGATAGACAGATAGACAGATAGACAGATAGACAGATAGACAGATAGACAGATAGACAGATAGACAGATAGACAGATAGACAGATAGACAGATAGACAGATAGACAGATAGACAGATAGACAGATAGACAGATAGACAGATAGACAGATAGACAGATAGACAGATAGACAGATAGACAGATAGACAGATAGACAGATAGACAGATAGACAGATAGACAGATAGACAGATAGACAGATAGACAGATAGACAGATAGACAGATAGACAGATAGACAGATAGACAGATAGACAGATAGACAGATAGACAGATAGACAGATAGACAGATAGACAGATAGACAGATAGACAGATAGACAGATAGACAGATAGACAGATAGACAGATAGACAGATAGACAGATAGACAGATAGACAGATAGACAGATAGACAGATAGACAGATAGACAGATAGACAGATAGACAGATAGACAGATAGACAGATAGACAGATAGACAGATAGACAGATAGACAGATAGACAGATAGACAGATAGACAGATAGACAGATAGACAGATAGACAGATAGACAGATAGACAGATAGACAGATAGACAGATAGACAGATAGACAGATAGACAGATAGACAGATAGACAGATAGACAGATAGACAGATAGACAGATAGACAGATAGACAGATAGACAGATAGACAGATAGACAGATAGACAGATAGACAGATAGACAGATAGACAGATAGACAGATAGACAGATAGACAGATAGACAGATAGACAGATAGACAGATAGACAGATAGACAGATAGACAGATAGACAGATAGACAGATAGACAGATAGACAGATAGACAGATAGACAGATAGACAGATAGACAGATAGACAGATAGACAGATAGACAGATAGACAGATAGACAGATAGACAGATAGACAGATAGACAGATAGACAGATAGACAGATAGACAGATAGACAGATAGACAGATAGACAGATAGACAGATAGACAGATAGACAGATAGACAGATAGACAGATAGACAGATAGACAGATAGACAGATAGACAGATAGACAGATAGACAGATAGACAGATAGACAGATAGACAGATAGACAGATAGACAGATAGACAGATAGACAGATAGACAGATAGACAGATAGACAGATAGACAGATAGACAGATAGACAGATAGACAGATAGACAGATAGACAGATAGACAGATAGACAGATAGACAGATAGACAGATAGACAGATAGACAGATAGACAGATAGACAGATAGACAGATAGACAGATAGACAGATAGACAGATAGACAGATAGACAGATAGACAGATAGACAGATAGACAGATAGACAGATAGACAGATAGACAGATAGACAGATAGACAGATAGACAGATAGACAGATAGACAGATAGACAGATAGACAGATAGACAGATAGACAGATAGACAGATAGACAGATAGACAGATAGACAGATAGACAGATAGACAGATAGACAGATAGACAGATAGACAGATAGACAGATAGACAGATAGACAGATAGACAGATAGACAGATAGACAGATAGACAGATAGACAGATAGACAGATAGACAGATAGACAGATAGACAGATAGACAGATAGACAGATAGACAGATAGACAGATAGACAGATAGACAGATAGACAGATAGACAGATAGACAGATAGACAGATAGACAGATAGACAGATAGACAGATAGACAGATAGACAGATAGACAGATAGACAGATAGACAGATAGACAGATAGACAGATAGACAGATAGACAGATAGACAGATAGACAGATAGACAGATAGACAGATAGACAGATAGACAGATAGACAGATAGACAGATAGACAGATAGACAGATAGACAGATAGACAGATAGACAGATAGACAGATAGACAGATAGACAGATAGACAGATAGACAGATAGACAGATAGACAGATAGACAGATAGACAGATAGACAGATAGACAGATAGACAGATAGACAGATAGACAGATAGACAGATAGACAGATAGACAGATAGACAGATAGACAGATAGACAGATAGACAGATAGACAGATAGACAGATAGACAGATAGACAGATAGACAGATAGACAGATAGACAGATAGACAGATAGACAGATAGACAGATAGACAGATAGACAGATAGACAGATAGACAGATAGACAGATAGACAGATAGACAGATAGACAGATAGACAGATAGACAGATAGACAGATAGACAGATAGACAGATAGACAGATAGACAGATAGACAGATAGACAGATAGACAGATAGACAGATAGACAGATAGACAGATAGACAGATAGACAGATAGACAGATAGACAGATAGACAGATAGACAGATAGACAGATAGACAGATAGACAGATAGACAGATAGACAGATAGACAGATAGACAGATAGACAGATAGACAGATAGACAGATAGACAGATAGACAGATAGACAGATAGACAGATAGACAGATAGACAGATAGACAGATAGACAGATAGACAGATAGACAGATAGACAGATAGACAGATAGACAGATAGACAGATAGACAGATAGACAGATAGACAGATAGACAGATAGACAGATAGACAGATAGACAGATAGACAGATAGACAGATAGACAGATAGACAGATAGACAGATAGACAGATAGACAGATAGACAGATAGACAGATAGACAGATAGACAGATAGACAGATAGACAGATAGACAGATAGACAGATAGACAGATAGACAGATAGACAGATAGACAGATAGACAGATAGACAGATAGACAGATAGACAGATAGACAGATAGACAGATAGACAGATAGACAGATAGACAGATAGACAGATAGACAGATAGACAGATAGACAGATAGACAGATAGACAGATAGACAGATAGACAGATAGACAGATAGACAGATAGACAGATAGACAGATAGACAGATAGACAGATAGACAGATAGACAGATAGACAGATAGACAGATAGACAGATAGACAGATAGACAGATAGACAGATAGACAGATAGACAGATAGACAGATAGACAGATAGACAGATAGACAGATAGACAGATAGATAGATAGATAGATAGATAGATAGATAGATAGATAGATAGATAGATAGATAGATAGATAGATAGATAGATAGATAGATAGATAGATAGATAGATAGATAGATAGATAGATAGATAGATAGATAGATAGATAGATAGATAGATAGATAGATAGATAGATAGATAGATAGATAGATAGATAGATAGATAGATAGATAGATAGATAGACAGATAGACAGATAGACAGATAGACAGATAGACAGATAGACAGATAGACAGATAGACAGATAGACAGATAGACAGATAGACAGATAGACAGATAGACAGATAGACAGATAGACAGATAGACAGATAGACAGATAGACAGATAGACAGATAGACAGATAGACAGATAGACAGATAGACAGATAGACAGATAGACAGATAGACAGATAGACAGATAGACAGATAGACAGATAGACAGATAGACAGATAGACAGATAGACAGATAGACAGATAGACAGATAGACAGATAGACAGATAGACAGATAGACAGATAGACAGATAGACAGATAGACAGATAGACAGATAGACAGATAGACAGATAGACAGATAGACAGATAGACAGATAGACAGATAGACAGATAGACAGATAGACAGATAGACAGATAGACAGATAGACAGATAGACAGATAGACAGATAGACAGATAGACAGATAGACAGATAGACAGATAGACAGATAGACAGATAGACAGATAGACAGATAGACAGATAGACAGATAGACAGATAGACAGATAGACAGATAGACAGATAGACAGATAGACAGATAGACAGATAGACAGATAGACAGATAGACAGATAGACAGATAGACAGATAGACAGATAGACAGATAGACAGATAGACAGATAGACAGATAGACAGATAGACAGATAGACAGATAGACAGATAGACAGATAGACAGATAGACAGATAGACAGATAGACAGATAGACAGATAGACAGATAGACAGATAGACAGATAGACAGATAGACAGATAGACAGATAGACAGATAGACAGATAGACAGATAGACAGATAGACAGATAGACAGATAGACAGATAGACAGATAGACAGATAGACAGATAGACAGATAGACAGATAGACAGATAGACAGATAGACAGATAGACAGATAGACAGATAGACAGATAGACAGATAGACAGATAGACAGATAGACAGATAGACAGATAGACAGATAGACAGATAGACAGATAGACAGATAGACAGATAGACAGATAGACAGATAGACAGATAGACAGATAGACAGATAGACAGATAGACAGATAGACAGATAGACAGATAGACAGATAGACAGATAGACAGATAGACAGATAGACAGATAGACAGATAGACAGATAGACAGATAGACAGATAGACAGATAGACAGATAGACAGATAGACAGATAGACAGATAGACAGATAGACAGATAGACAGATAGACAGATAGACAGATAGACAGATAGACAGATAGACAGATAGACAGATAGACAGATAGACAGATAGACAGATAGACAGATAGACAGATAGACAGATAGACAGATAGACAGATAGACAGATAGACAGATAGACAGATAGACAGATAGACAGATAGACAGATAGACAGATAGACAGATAGACAGATAGACAGATAGACAGATAGACAGATAGACAGATAGACAGATAGACAGATAGACAGATAGACAGATAGACAGATAGACAGATAGACAGATAGACAGATAGACAGATAGACAGATAGACAGATAGACAGATAGACAGATAGACAGATAGACAGATAGACAGATAGACAGATAGACAGATAGACAGATAGACAGATAGACAGATAGACAGATAGACAGATAGACAGATAGACAGATAGACAGATAGACAGATAGACAGATAGACAGATAGACAGATAGACAGATAGACAGATAGACAGATAGACAGATAGACAGATAGACAGATAGACAGATAGACAGATAGACAGATAGACAGATAGACAGATAGACAGATAGACAGATAGATAGATAGATAGATAGATAGATAGATAGATAGACAGATAGACAGATAGACAGATAGACAGATAGACAGATAGACAGATAGACAGATAGACAGATAGACAGATAGACAGATAGACAGATAGACAGATAGACAGATAGACATAGACAGATAGACAGATAGACAGATAGACAGATAGACAGATAGACAGATAGACAGATAGACAGATAGACAGATAGACAGATAGACAGATAGACAGATAGACAGATAGACAGATAGACAGATAGACAGATAGACAGATAGACAGATAGACAGATAGACAGATAGACAGATAGACAGATAGACAGATAGACAGATAGACAGATAGACAGATAGACAGATAGACAGATAGACAGATAGACAGATAGACAGATAGACAGATAGACAGATAGACAGATAGACAGATAGACAGATAGACAGATAGACAGATAGACAGATAGACAGATAGACAGATAGACAGATAGACAGATAGACAGATAGACAGATAGACAGATAGACAGATAGACAGATAGACAGATAGACAGATAGACAGATAGACAGATAGACAGATAGACAGATAGACAGATAGACAGATAGACAGATAGACAGATAGACAGATAGACAGATAGACAGATAGACAGATAGACAGATAGACAGATAGACAGATAGACAGATAGACAGATAGACAGATAGACAGATAGACAGATAGACAGATAGACAGATAGACAGATAGACAGATAGACAGATAGACAGATAGACAGATAGACAGATAGACAGATAGACAGATAGACAGATAGACAGATAGACAGATAGACAGATAGACAGATAGACAGATAGACAGATAGACAGATAGACAGATAGACAGATAGACAGATAGACAGATAGACAGATAGACAGATAGACAGATAGACAGATAGACAGATAGACAGATAGACAGATAGACAGATAGACAGATAGACAGATAGACAGATAGACAGATAGACAGATAGACAGATAGACAGATAGACAGATAGACAGATAGACAGATAGACAGATAGACAGATAGACAGATAGACAGATAGACAGATAGACAGATAGACAGATAGACAGATAGACAGATAGACAGATAGACAGATAGACAGATAGACAGATAGACAGATAGACAGATAGACAGATAGACAGATAGACAGATAGACAGATAGACAGATAGACAGATAGACAGATAGACAGATAGACAGATAGACAGATAGACAGATAGACAGATAGACAGATAGACAGAAAGACAGATAGACAGATAGACAGATAGACAGATAGACAGATAGACAGATAGACAGATAGACAGATAGACAGATAGACAGATAGACAGATAGACAGATAGACAGATAGACAGATAGACAGATAGACAGATAGACAGATAGACAGATAGACAGATAGACAGATAGACAGATAGACAGATAGACAGATAGACAGATAGACAGATAGACAGATAGACAGATAGACAGATAGACAGATAGACAGATAGACAGATAGACAGATAGACAGATAGACAGATAGACAGATAGACAGATAGACAGATAGACAGATAGACAGATAGACAGATAGACAGATAGACAGATAGACAGATAGACAGATAGACAGATAGACAGATAGACAGATAGACAGATAGACAGATAGACAGATAGACAGATAGACAGATAGACAGATAGACAGATAGACAGATAGACAGATAGACAGATAGACAGATAGACAGATAGACAGATAGACAGATAGACAGATAGACAGATAGACAGATGGACAGATGGACAGATGGACAGATGGACAGATGGACAGATAGGACAGATGGACAGATGGACAGATAGGACAGATGGACAGATGGACAGATGGACAGATGGACAGATGGACAGATGGACAGATGGACAGATGGACAGATGGACAGATGGACAGATGGACAGATGGACAGATGAGACAGATGGACAGATGGACAGATGGACAGATGGACAGATGGACAGATGGACAGATGGACAGATGGACAGATGGACAGATGGACAGATGGACAGATGGACAGATGGACAGATGGACAGATGGACAGATGGACAGATGGACAGATGGACAGATGGACAGATGGACAGATGGACAGATGGACAGATGGACAGATGGACAGATGGACAGATGGACAGATGGACAGATGGACAGATGGACAGATGGACAGATGGACAGATGGACAGATGGACAGATGGACAGATGGACAGATGGACAGATGGACAGATGGACAGATGGACAGATGGACAGATGGACAGATGGACAGATGACAGATGGACAGATGGACAGATGGACAGATGGACAGATGGACAGATGGACAGATGGACAGATAGGACAGATAGACAGATAGACAGATAGACAGATAGACAGATAGACAGATAGACAGATAGACAGATAGACAGATAGGACAGATAGGACAGATAGACAGATAGACAGATAGACAGATAGACAGATAGACAGATAGACAGATAGACAGATAGACAGATAGACAGATAGACAGATAGACAGATAGACAGATAGACAGATAGACAGATAGACAGATAGACAGATAGACAGATAGACAGATAGACAGATAGACAGATAGACAGATAGACAGATAGACAGATAGACAGATAGACAGATAGACAGATAGACAGATAGACAGATAGACAGATAGACAGATAGACAGATAGACAGATAGACAGATAGACAGATAGACAGATAGACAGATAGACAGATAGACAGATAGACAGATAGACAGATAGACAGATAGACAGATAGACAGATAGACAGATAGACAGATAGACAGATAGACAGATAGACAGATAGACAGATAGACAGATAGACAGATAGACAGATAGACAGATAGACAGATAGACAGATAGACAGATAGACAGATAGACAGATAGACAGATAGACAGATAGACAGATAGACAGATAGACAGATAGACAGATAGACAGATAGACAGATAGACAGATAGACAGATAGACAGATAGACAGATAGACAGATAGACAGATAGACAGATAGACAGATAGACAGATAGACAGATAGACAGATAGACAGATAGACAGATAGACAGATAGACAGATAGACAGATAGACAGATAGACAGATAGACAGATAGACAGATAGACAGATAGACAGATAGACAGATAGACAGATAGACAGATAGACAGATAGACAGATAGACAGATAGACAGATAGACAGATAGACAGATAGACAGATAGACAGATAGACAGATAGACAGATAGACAGATAGACAGATAGACAGATAGACAGATAGACAGATAGACAGATAGACAGATAGACAGATAGACAGATAGACAGATAGACAGATAGACAGATAGACAGATAGACAGATAGACAGATAGACAGATAGACAGATAGACAGATAGACAGATAGACAGATAGACAGATAGACAGATAGACAGATAGACAGATAGACAGATAGACAGATAGACAGATAGACAGATAGACAGATAGACAGATAGACAGATAGACAGATAGACAGATAGACAGATAGACAGATAGACAGATAGACAGATAGACAGATAGACAGATAGACAGATAGACAGATAGACAGATAGACAGATAGACAGATAGACAGATAGACAGATAGACAGATAGACAGATAGACAGATAGACAGATAGACAGATAGACAGATAGACAGATAGACAGATAGACAGATAGACAGATAGACAGATAGACAGATAGACAGATAGACAGATAGACAGATAGACAGATAGACAGATAGACAGATAGACAGATAGACAGATAGACAGATAGACAGATAGACAGATAGACAGATAGACAGATAGACAGATAGACAGATAGACAGATAGACAGATAGACAGATAGACAGATAGACAGATAGACAGATAGACAGATAGACAGATAGACAGATAGACAGATAGACAGATAGACAGATAGACAGATAGACAGATAGACAGATAGACAGATAGACAGATAGACAGATAGACAGATAGACAGATAGACAGATAGACAGATAGACAGATAGACAGATAGACAGATAGACAGATAGACAGATAGACAGATAGACAGATAGACAGATAGACAGATAGACAGATAGACAGATAGATAGATAGACAGATAGACAGATAGATAGATAGATAGATAGATAGATAGATAGATAGATAGATAGATAGATAGATAGATAGATAGATAGATAGATAGATAGATAGATAGATAGATAGATAGATAGATAGATAGATAGATAGATAGATAGATAGATAGATAGATAGATAGATAGATAGATAGATAGATAGATAGATAGATAGATAGATAGATAGATAGATAGATAGATAGATAGATAGATAGATAGATAGATAGATAGATAGATAGATAGATAGATAGATAGATAGATAGATAGATAGATAGATAGATAGATAGATAGATAGATAGATAGATAGATAGATAGATAGATAGATAGATAGATAGATAGATAGATAGATAGATAGATAGATAGATAGATAGATAGATAGATAGATAGATAGATAGATAGATAGATAGATAGATAGATAGATAGATAGATAGATAGATAGATAGATAGATAGATAGATAGATAGATAGATAGATAGATAGATAGATAGATAGATAGATAGATAGATAGATAGATAGATAGATAGATAGATAGATAGATAGATAGATAGATAGATAGATAGATAGATAGATAGATAGATAGATAGATAGATAGATAGATAGATAGATAGATAGATAGATAGATAGATAGATAGATAGATAGATAGATAGATAGATAGATAGATAGATAGATAGATAGATAGATAGATAGATAGATAGATAGATAGATAGATAGATAGATAGATAGATAGATAGATAGATAGATAGATAGATAGATAGATAGATAGATAGATAGATAGATAGATAGATAGATAGATAGATAGATAGATAGATAGATAGATAGATAGATAGATAGATAGATAGATAGATAGATAGATAGATAGATAGATAGATAGATAGATAGATAGATAGATAGATAGATAGATAGATAGATAGATAGATAGATAGATAGATAGATAGATAGATAGATAGATAGATAGATAGATAGATAGATAGATAGATAGATAGATAGATAGATAGATAGATAGATAGATAGATAGATAGATAGATAGATAGATAGATAGATAGATAGATAGATAGATAGATAGATAGATAGATAGATAGATAGATAGATAGATAGATAGATAGATAGATAGATAGATAGATAGATAGATAGATAGATAGATAGATAGATAGATAGATAGATAGATAGATAGATAGATAGATAGATAGATAGATAGATAGATAGATAGATAGATAGATAGATAGATAGATAGATAGATAGATAGATAGATAGATAGATAGATAGATAGATAGATAGATAGATAGATAGATGGGATATATGGATATATGGATATATGGATATATGGATATATGGATATATGGATATATGGATATATGGATATATGGATATATGGATATATGGATATATGGATATATGGATATATGGATATATGGATATATGGATATATGGATATATGGATATATGGATATATGGATATATGGATATATGGATATATGGATATATGGATATATGGATATATGGATATATGGATATATGGATATATGGATATATGGATATATGGATATATGGATATATGGATATATGGATATATGGATATATGGATATATGGATATATGGATATATGGATATATGGATATATGGATATATGGATATATGGATATATGGATATATGGATATATGGATATATGGATATATGGATATATGGATATATGGATATATGGATATATGGATATATGGATATATGGATATATGGATATATGGATATATGGATATATGGATATATGGATATATGGATATATGGATATATGGATATATGGATATATGGATATATGGATATATGGATATATGGATATATGGATATATGGATATATGGATATATGGATATATGGATATATGGATATATGGATATATGGATATATGGATATATGGATATATGGATATATGGATATATGGATATATGGATATATGGATATATGGATATATGGATATATGGATATATGGATATATGGATATATGGATATATGGATATATGGATATATGGATATATGGATATATGGATATATGGATATATGGATATATGGATATATGGATATATGGATATATGGATATATGGATATATGGATATATGGATATATGGATATATGGATATATGGATATATGGATATATGGATATATGGATATATGGATATATGGATATATGGATATATGGATATATGGATATATGGATATATGGATATATGGATATACGGATATACGGATATACGGATATACGGATATACGGATATACGGATATACGGATATACGGATATACGGATATACGGATATACGGATATACGGATATACGGATATACGGATATACGGATATACGGATATACGGATATACGGATATACGGATATACGGATATACGGATATACGGATATACGGATATACGGATATACGGATATACGGATATACGGATATACGGATATACGGATATACGGATATACGGATATACGGATATACGGATATACGGATATACGGATATACGGATATACGGATATACGGATATACGGATATACGGATATACGGATATACGGATATACGGATATACGGATATACGGATATACGGATATACGGATATACGGATATACGGATATACGGATATACGGATATACGGATATACGGATATACGGATATACGGATATACGGATATACGGATATACGGATATACGGATATACGGATATACGGATATACGGATATACGGATATACGGATATACGGATATACGGATATACGGATATACGGATATACGGATATACGGATATACGGATATACGGATATACGGATATACGGATATACGGATATACGGATATACGGATATACGGATATACGGATATACGGATATACGGATATACGGATATACGGATATACGGATATACGGATATACGGATATACGGATATACGGATATACGGATATACGGATATACGGATATACGGATATACGGATATACGGATATACGGATATACGGATATACGGATATACGGATATACGGATATACGGATATACGGATATACGGATATACGGATATACGGATATACGGATATACGGATGTACGGATGTACGGATGTACGGATGTACGGATGTACGGATGTACGGATGTACGGATGTACGGATGTACGGATGTACGGATGTACGGATGTACGGATGTACGGATGTACGGATGTACGGATGTACGGATGTACGGATGTACGGATGTACGGATGTACGGATGTACGGATGTACGGATGTACGGATGTACGGATGTACGGATGTACGGATGTACGGATGTACGGATGTATGGATGTATGGATGTATGGATGTATGGATGTATGGATGTATGGATGTATGGATGTATGGATATATGGATATATGGATATATGGATATATGGATATATGGATATATGGATATAGGGATATAGGGATATAGGGATATAGGGATATAGGGATATAGGGATATAGGGATATAGGGATATAGGGATATAGGGATATAGGGATATAGGGATATAGGGATATAGGGATATAGGGATATAGGGATATAGGGATATAGGGATATAGGGATATAGGGATATAGGGATATAGGGATATAGGGATATAGGGATATAGGGATATAGGGATATAGGGATATAGGGATATAGGGATATAGGGATATAGGGATATAGGGATATAGGGATATAGGGATATAGGGATATAGGGATATAGGGATATAGGGATATAGGGATATAGGGATATAGGGATATAGGGATATAGGGATATAGGGATATAGGGATATAGGGATATAGGGATATAGGGATATAGGGATATAGGGATATAGGGATATAGGGATATAGGGATATAGGGATATAGGGATATAGGGATATAGGGATATATGGATATATGGATATATGGATATATGGATATATGGATATATGGATATATGGATATATGGATATATGGATATATGGATATATGGATATATGGATATATGGATATATGGATATATGGATATATGGATATATGGATATATGGATATATGGATATATGGATATATGGATATATGGATATATGGATATATGGATATATGGATATATGGATATATGGATATATGGATATATGGATATATGGATATATGGATATATGGATATATGGATATATGGATATATGGATATATGGATATATGGATATATGGATATATGGATATATGGATATATGGATATATGGATATATGGATATATGGATATATGGATATATGGATATATGGATATATGGATATATGGATATATGGATATATGGATATATGGATATATGGATATATGGATATATGGATATATGGATATATGGATATATGGATATATGGATATATGGATATATGGATATATGGATATATGGATATATGGATATATGGATATATGGATATATGGATATATGGATATATGGATATATGGATATATGGATATATGGATATATGGATATATGGATATATGGATATATGGATATATGGATATATGGATATATGGATATATGGATATATGGATATATGGATATATGGATATATGGATATATGGATATATGGATATATGGATATATGGATATATGGATATATGGATATATGGATATATGGATATATGGATATATGGATATATGGATATATGGATATATGGATATATGGATATATGGATATATGGATATATGGATATATGGATATATGGATATATGGATATATGGATATATGGATATATGGATATATGGATATATGGATATATGGATATATGGATATATGGATATATGGATATATGGATATATGGATATATGGATATATGGATATATGGATATATGGATATATGGATATATGGATATATGGATATATGGATATATGGATATATGGATATATGGATATATGGATATATGGATATATGGATATATGGATATATGGATATATGGATATATGGATATATGGATATATGGATATATGGATATATGGATATATGGATATATGGATATATGGATATATGGATACATGGATACATGGATACATGGATACATGGATACATGGATACATGGATACATGGATACATGGATACATGGATACATGGATACATGGATACATGGATACATGGATACATGGATATATGGATATATGGATATATGGATATATGGATATATGGATATATGGATATATGGATATATGGATATATGGATATATGGATATATGGATATATGGTTATATGGATATATGGTTATATGGATATATGGATATATGGATATATGGATATATGGATATATGGATATATGGATATATGGATATATGGATATATGGATATATGGATATATGGATATATGGATATATGGATATATGGATATATGGATATATGGATATATGGATATATGGATATATGGATATATGGATATATGGATATATGGATATATGGATATATGGATATATGGATATATGGATATATGGATATATGGATATATGGATATATGGATATATGGATATATGGATATATGGATATATGGATATATGGATATATGGATATATGGATATATGGATATATGGATATATGGATATATGGATATATGGATATATGGATATATGGATATATGGATATATGGATATATGGATATATGGATATATGGATATATGGATATATGGATATATGGATATATGGATATATGGATATATGGATATATGGATATATGGATATATGGATATATGGATATATGGATATATGGATATATGGATATATGGATATATGGATATATGGATATATGGATATATGGATATATGGATATATGGATATATGGATATATGGATATATGGATATATGGATATATGGATATATGGATATATGGATATATGGATATATGGATATATGGATATATGGATATATGGATATATGGATATATGGATATATGGATATATGGATATATGGATATATGGATATATGGATATATGGATATATGGATATATGGATATATGGATATATGGATATATGGATATATGGATATATGGATATATGGATATATGGATATATGGATATATGGATATATGGATATATGGATATATGGATATATGGATATATGGATATATGGATATATGGATATATGGATATATGGATATATGGATATATGGATATATGGATATATGGATATATGGATATATGGATATATGGATATATGGATATATGGATATATGGATATATGGATATATGGATATATGGATATATGGATATATGGATATATGGATATATGGATATATGGATATATGGATATATGGATATATGGATATATGGATATATGGATATATGGATATATGGATATATGGATATATGGATATATGGATATATGGATATATGGATATATGGATATATGGATATATGGATATATGGATATATGGATATATGGATATATGGATATATGGATATATGGATATATGGATATATGGATATATGGATATATGGATATATGGATATATGGATATATGGATATATGGATATATGGATATATGGATATATGGATATATGGATATATGGATATATGGATATATGGATATATGGATATAGATATATAGATATATAGATATATAGATATATAGATATATAGATATATAGATATATAGATATATAGATATATAGATATATAGATATATAGATATATAGATATATAGATATATAGATATATAGATATATATATATATATATATATAGATATATAGATATATAGATATATACAACACCAATAGCATGAGGTCTCACTTGCATGACATTTGTTGATGACAGTGGATGTTGCACGTGTCAACAACTTGACTGACAGATGACAAAAGACTAGACACAAGACAATTAGAGCCTTGGTCCCAAGAGGATATGGTTATTGACCCATAAACAAACAAACATAGCAATAGAAATTACAACAACGATAGAAGTACCTACCCTAACTAAATTGTATATTGGTGCAAATGCAAATAGAAATAAAAATACCATCGCATGGTATCAGTCGAGGAAGGTTTGGTCAAGGTCTGTTATTACAAACTGGTTATTGATTCAACACTGATTGAATCAATTGGAATCGTTCAATAAAAAATCCTTGACTCAAAAAATTATTGATTCACCACCAGATCTTTTGATTCATGAATCATGATTGAATCAAAACCTGCATCAAACGAAGGCTGATTTAATCAAAAGATTTAACGATTCTTATCGATTCAAGTACACTGGTAAATTGTGAAAATACATGCAGTTCCGGTGGCTATATTCATTTATACTGAAATAGTATTGCTGTAATAATGCTTTAATGATCATACTCGTAATATGTAGGTTTCCATTTTGTTTTGATTTGACATAAATTCACCACATATATTTAAATGTTGAATCAAACGTGAATCAATTAAAATATTTGTTTTCATTCTTTGAATCTGAAAGAATCAATTCGCAAAATTGTATCTGTGAATCAAACAGTGATTGAATCATTCAGATTCCAAAATGAATCATGATTGAATCATTCCAAAAAAGTTAAATCAATAACCAGTCTGGGTCTGTAAAGGTTTGGTCATCTGTTCCCATTTTTAGCAGGCTCTTGCTAAAAATGGGAACGCAACTTGCTATTTTTGGGAACGCTAAATCATGTAGATAACTGCCTTTTCTGCTTTTAGGAAACACATAGATGAAATAATATCACCAAAGATGACAATTTTGGTGACCTAAGAGGTCATTAACTGGAAATATTGGTATATTGCCAGATAGCTAATACATATTGCACATACAGGTATCGCGGTGGCCGGAGGGACCTCGGGTAGTCAGCCAGAATATTTTGATCTCTAAAATGAACAGTTATCAAATAAACGAAGACGAATAAAAAGGTGCCCGAACCATATACCCACATTTATCTTCAAGCAGACACAATTCACAACGCGATGCAGCGATAACAATAACAGCAAACCCCATGCGGTAGATAAAATACCCACCCCAGCAACGCCCCACACCGACAGCAATATGGCGGCCGCAAAAGGTGTGTTTTGCTGGGGTGGTAGGAGGGTCTCCTGGGCGTATACCCCCAGACGACCACCCCCCCCCGGTTTGGCTACCCTCAGCCGACCCACCTACCACCCATGGCCTTACCATGTCCTTACGACCCCGCCAATATATTACCTTTGAATGTTTTACGGACTTTCCAGCCAAACTTCAAAATTATAATTTAAGACAACTGTTTTTAATCGTCAATTAGAGGCCCACCCCGAATCCTCGTAATACAAATATTGTTTGTTTGATTTCGTTGTCCGCAGAGGAAACGCGCGCGCGCGCGCGCATTTTGAACCCAACGATCTTTTGGCTAACCCCAGACGACCCACCTACCACCCGCTACTATGGCTTAACGACCCCGACCACCCAATGTAGTCGAAGGGTAGTAATATCTACCACATCTTTACTACTCCAGTCAACCATCAATGCGGTGGTAGTGGGGTGGTAGAAGTGTCGTTGCGGTGGTACAGGGGTGGTAATAAGGTGGTAACGGTGTAGTAAAATACTTTTTCAGTGTGCCATCACTGGCCAGATGGGCGCCGTGATTAGACGGAGGGGCGCCGTCACTGAACAGCGGGACGCCGTCATTGGGTGGAGGGGCGCAGTCACTGGCCGGAGGGTCGCCGTCATTTGCAGGTGGGGCGCCGTCACTGGCCGGAGGGGCGCCGTCATTGACTGGAGGGGTGCAGTCATTGGCCACGGAGGGGCGCCGTCATTTGCCGGTGCAGGGCGCCGTCACTGGCCGGAGAGGGGCCGTCACTGGGCAGAGGGGCGCCGTCACTAGCCAGAGGGGCGCCGTCACTGGTCAGAGGGGCGCCGTCATTAGCCGGAGGGGCGCCGTCCCTGACCGGAGGGGCGCCGTCTATGACAGGGGATGCCGTCACTGGCCGCAAAAGCGCCGTCACTGGCCGGAAGGGCGTCCTCACTGGCCGGAGGGGCGCCGTCACCTGGCCATAGGGCGGCACATGGATAGGTAGCAGCACATGGCTAGGGGTTGCACATGACCAAGGGGCGGCAACTGACATGACGGCGGCATCTGACCTGAGGGCGGTGCCCCGCCAGAACGCGGTATGTGACCTGGGGACGGGACCTGGCCTGAGGGCGGCACCTGCCGTGAGGGCGGCACTTGGCTTGAAGGTGGCACCTGACCGGGGGGCGGCATCTGGCCTGAGGGCGGCACATGACCTGAGGGCGGCAAATGACCTGAAGGCGGCACCTGGCCAGGGGTGGCACCTAGCCTGAGGGCGGCTCCTGGTCTGAGTGCAGCAAATGTCATATCCAACCCCGTAAGCATGTCTATGGCGCGGCAATTGGTCTTCTTACGAGGCCCTTCCGCGCCTTCGGCGGGGCGCAGAGGGGGGCGGTGGGGGGCAGCGGCCGCCCCCCGCCGCCCCCTCTGTATCCGCTCGCAGGGGGCGGCCGCCCCCCCTGTATCCGCCCCTGGTCTTGCTGTATCTATGTCTCTGTCTGTCTCCGTTTGTTTCTGTTTCCTTGTTTGTATGTCTGTATGTCTGTCTTTCGTGCGGTTATTACGGTTGGCAAACCCAAAACGTAATTGTGTTTACTCGGCCCGTTTTTATTTGCTTGCTTTTTAAAGTCATACGTCATTTACTTCGTTTCCAAGGCTATTCCGCTTGCCAACAGAATGGTTCGGTGGTATACGGTCAGGGCACGGATAGACACCCATTCTATCGCTGCTGAGCTACGGGGGATGGCTTCAAACTTACCAAAATAAGGAAACATTTGTTTTGCATCAATGAAGATAGTGGTTGCTCACCTTGTTTAACTATACTTCTCAAACAAACAAAAATAAAATTTACAGAGGAAAACTTAAGAATTTCGAAAGAAACTATTTAAGAAATTATGTTATATTGAATCCGTAACTGAAAGCAATCCAGTCTAGTCCATCGCGGCTTAGCTTGGAGAAGCTGCTGTCTCGCTGACTTAGGCTCAGACTTAAGACTTTATTCGGGAACATCCACAGTATACTCGTAGCTTTTCAGAGCCCGTCTTTATGAATGAGGCTGCCAGCTGGGCGCTGCGCTACTCTTCAGAGTCAGACAGTTTGAAATAGAGAAATAACGACAAGTGACAGCACAATTCACAAATTACGACACAAAGTATACAAGGGTGATGATATAATTAATCTGACGGGCACCTGCGCTGGTCCGTCTCCGTTCCTCACCTGAACTGCGCTGGTCCGTCTCCGTTCCTCCCCTGACCTGCGCTGGTCCGTCTCCGTTCCTCCCCGGACCTGCGCTGGTCCGTCTCCGTTCCTCCCCTGACCTGCGCTAGTCAGTCTCCGTTCCTCCCCTGACCTGCGTTGGTCCGTCTCCGTTCCTCCCGGCTCACAGCTCTCCTATCGGCTCTGCTGCGGCGCCTGGTGCTGGCAGGAAGCCGATAGAGAAATCATTCATTACCGTACTGGTTCCCAGCTCACGCTCTCAACCACACCCCGAGTATTGATCCAACTGACGAAAGATAAAGCCCGACTGCAAACAGGGACAGGAATGTACGTGATATAGCCTCAAATGACGTACTGTTGACCGGTCAATCTTGAATGACCGTCGGATTTTTATTTTCTAATTGTATTCATACAACACAAAACGGTGAATTTTGCAGACTGTAGCCTATTTCACAAAGCAAAAAAGTTTGTAATTACAAATAATTTCTTTGTAATTACAAATAATTTTTACACATGTTTGTAGTTTGGATTTCACAAAACCCCAAGGCTAAATCTCAATTTACTATTTACAAACTACTTTACAAAGATATTGTTTGTAAAAATGTTTGCAATTGCACATGTTCTATTTCTCAAAGGATGACGGAAGTGAGGAAATGTTTGCAATTACAAACTTGTAATTCCAGTGGGTGAGGGGTTCTGAATTTCAGAAACTGCATTGACAGTTGACATTGTTTGACTGTTCAGGTTATTTTCTTGGTGAGGTTGTTACGTTGCCGAGGTTGTTAGGGTAATGGTTTAGTTATGCATAGGTATAGCTGCCCAAAAAAAGTTATTTCCCCGAGAGATTCGATCAGGGATCTCCAGCTTTGAAGTCCCAGTGCACCTTACCGATTGCGCTGTGAGGGGCGCCTCCGCACGGAGAAACCGCATAGCGATAGAATTGCAACGGTCAACGATGTCTTGTGCAATGTGCAGTGAACCTTCACCCTTTACGACGTAGGAAATCGGCTAGGTTAGGTGGAAAAATGGTCGAGAAATTCAACGATATTTCTTTTAAGAGTAGTTCTGTTGTTATGCTCCGCCACCTGGTGAATGGTCAAATTATGTTTACTCTAACTGCTTACCAAGATGTATTCAGAGTTTGAGATGTATTCAGAGTTCAGAGTTTTCAGAGTCATCAGAGTTTGCATTCCGATGAAATGTTAATTAAAAGATTATTCTCCCTATAACTAATTTTATATTGAATACAAAAATAAACCACAATGTAAATATTTGTTACATTAATTTGTTAACAATCAAATTATTTGTCATTAGCATCAAGTTTAATACAAATGTTTTTTTTATAATTTTTTCATCTTTTATTTTCTTCGACACATCCAATCAAAACAAATAATTAAAACACAATTCCTCCAAACAGAACATACAAACACTTAAACACATTACAACCAACGAACATTCAAACATCCATACACCATTAACAGCATCCTAGTCCGTAGGCATCCGGCCCCCGCCCGCGCCGCCTCGCGTTTTTCAGCGGCTCCCGTTCGTGAAGCGGCGCCCCTTCGCCACCGGCCGGGCGTGCGAGCCGTCGACCACCTGGGTCGGCGACCCGCACCCCGACCGGCCGACCGACCCCGCAAAATATGCTGGGGCCGGTCTCGGGTTAGCCCGGGTGGGGAATGGGCGGGGGCCTATCCTGTCCTGTCTATGATCTATTCTATATCATATCCTTTTTGTATCCTCATTGAATATATCCCTGCTTCATAACAGGTGCTGATCAATTTATAAAGTTGTATCTAAATTATTCAGAAGAGCCAATTTATTGTCGAAATCATCTATATTCCCATTCATCGTCGCATCGTTTTTCTCACTTAGTTTGTCCGCCTGGAGAATGCTTACTAACGCAATGATCGATGGACTTCTCTTTGAATACATTATCTGTATTGCAGCACTTATACAGTGATTAACTGTTAGGTTATCCCGAACACACAAAATTACTTTCTTCATGGAGATGTTTTCTGCCAAGCAGCTAAGCTGTTTCGTAATAAGGCAATTTTTTAACTCGCTCCAGAGGCGCTGAGCTCTAGTACAAGGGTGTATATGGAAGCGTTCAAAGTTGTAGCATGCAATGCTTGTACCATCCAAAACAGCACCATCCAACGCTTGCGATATCCAAATTTCGCCCGGGTAGGGGACATCGTCATCATCCAAGCTAGCAGCAGCTAAAATCGTGGTATCCAGCCACATACAAAGTAGTGGCAGCCAAAGCTTGCGACCTCCAAAAATAGAACACCGAGGACATCTATCTTCCGGGAACTATTGGTTCAAATATCGCCCGGTAGATGTCTCACCATAGCCGGTGGTGAGACGAAACGCTAGTTGAGCGACGTCCCTGGGACACGGTGGAATGGTGTACAGTGGAACCCGTCATTGTCAGTGCCGCCGCCGCCGCCCGCGGGGTCTCAGCCGACCGCCCGGCTGCGCCGGGCTGTGCGCCCTGGCGGTAGGTAGCCTTGCCTGCTGGCGGGAGAAATGTTCGCTTCTGCTGAGCCATGGGAACCGTAGGAGCCCGTTTATTTCTTTCGTGTTTTAGCTGGGTGTGCATTAATCTGGGCATAATGATTTTAGTGAGTAGGTTTTCGGTACATATGGAGCTATCACTTCAGGGTGTTTAGCTGTTTTGCCACTTTACCCTATTTGCAACAGGCTCCTGGCTACCCCTATTTGTAACAGGGGGGGGGGGGGGGCGGATTCCGCCCCCCCCCCCCGAGATCTCGAGATCTACTCGTCTGATTTTCAAAAATGAAACGGTGTTTGGTTCCCCTCAACACAATCTACATTTCTAAATAATAATAAAAATCTACATTTTGGATAGGGAGCAACAGGGGGGCAAAAACTACAAATTTTAGTGGTATTTTTGATCCAACATAGCTTTCATGTTTATCGACCGATTGTAACACAACTAATAGGAATCGATAGAGATTTAATTGGAAATTGATATATGACTGTGACGTTTGAAAATTCAAAAATCATAGGCGTGTGCAGGTCACTCAATATGGGGGTGAAGTAAATGCGTAATAAAAAAATTTGATGCAGTTTTTTTGATAAATGAAATGGTATGTGATTGTGACATTAGACAAAACAGTTATAAAACTTTTTTCCATAGGCGGTACCAGGTTAGTGAAAAAGGGAGGTCAAATTGGGAAAAAAATGTTTAACCGCAGACAAGTTGCTACCCAGCACTATAAATATGTTAATGATCGTAGATAGTTCCTTTTTGCATGTTGTACTTCATCATAGGCGTATCCAGGATCCAAACTGGGGCGGCGCAAGACCTTTTGATAAGTATATTATCCGCTATTATGATACTAACTAGTCAACAGTGACTATTTCACTTACAACTTAAATTAACATTGCTTACCCCCCTTTGTACCCTACCTGGACTCGCCTATTATCTTATAATTGCTAGTAGAGTAGCCTGTGGTGCGTGTTTCATCAGAAAACTGCAGTATGTTATGTCATTGTACGTCCATGCCTCTTAGTTTCCTTGCAATAATATGACCCCCTTTCTTCCATTCCTGAGCGCGCCTCTGCAAAAAAATGACTTTATTCCCTTTTCTGGCCTCATATGTGCATATATATTATAAGCTAAACGTCTATTGCGCCGTTATCGCTGGCATATCGTCATCACCATGCCAGTCACCCCTCTTTTCATGTGCCTAAACACGCCCCTGAAACTCTATATGTAATAAATTATGCAAATAATGGAAGCAGAAGCTATCTTTTACATCTTGATAGCTATAAATACCCCTTACATTGCTCTATTGGCTTCCCGCCAAGCATTGAATACTTCCTGGAAACCCCCCCCCCCCCCCCACCCTTTTCAAGCCCCTGAAACCGCCTCTGCCATGCAATATTTATGATATTTCATTAACATCAACTAATTTGCACATGTTGCAAGCACCGTAAACCGATGTAACTCCTTCATACTTGAGGCAGTTAGGAAGAAACCGTGAAGATCGCATTTCCGTTTTATCGCCAAATGTCGCCTCCGAACCCACCCAAAACTGTGCCCTGAAACCGCCTCTGTTCAGGCTAGGAACTCAAAATTTTGACTCCAAATGCGGTATTCAATTCTATGAAAATTCCCCAAATTTCATGGGCCTACTCCCAGCCATTCTGGAGATATCTGCGAAAAAACATGAGGGGGGGGGGGGGGGGGGCGGAATCCGCCCCCCCCGTTACAAATAGGGTTAAAGGTCACTTTGAAAGTTGTCTTCAAATTGTGCTATACGGGGTATTTCGAGCTGAAAAAGCAAATATGGCATTTTTTTTGGGACGATAGATGGATGTCCGTCGAAAAATGAGCATGTTTCCCTTTTCTCCTTCATGGCCATAACAAAAATTGCGTGACAATTATGACGTCATGCATATGGTATAGCTTGGATATGGAAACTATTGCACACAATAACGACGGACTTTAGACATATATACGCAGGCTGCGTGTAACGTAAACAACCGTTGTGGGAATCCGAAACAAGTTGCGGGGAAATGAAACTTCTTTTAAAAGGGGCCACTAGTGCTGTGTCAAAATTACTTAACGTTTGGAGCTAATTGTTTCACACAACCCATTTTTCGATCTGCTCTACAAATCTGCTATCTCAGTTCAAAACTCCATGTTAAAGGTGAACTATTCCCTTTAATAAGCTGGGGTAGGGATCTTTGTACCTCGCTTATATACGGTAAGTATATGTATGTACCTACAAACTAGTCAAACGTTCTCATTGGATAAGGAACCAAGCTAGCGATTCTTCAACGTTCTTTTTCAATGTGAAGGAGCACTTTGTTTTTGTTTTGACCTCAGTTGACCTAAGATGACCTTTTAGGGGTCACTGAGCAACAGTTGCATAGGGTCATCAAGAATGGGCTATACAAACATGATCCTGAAGTAATTGGTCTGATGTAATGCGTATTCTCTGAATGGGAGGCATTTTCATATCTTCATATTGACATATAATGGGGAGGTCATGGAATCGACCTGACCTTAGGTCACAGATATACACAAATCTGCTGTCAATCAATATGCGATGTGTAGGTATTTAACCCTCGCCCGTGCAGCGTCCGATCAGTGCGTGACCGTGCAAGGGGGGGGGGGGGGATTGGTACGACCCCCCCAGCGTTTCGCCCCTAATTGGGCTAGAGCTTCGATTAAAAAACGAGCGTGTTGCTTGTCAAGGGAGTAAACCATTGATATCCGATTTTAAGGTCCTAGGTCATTAGATGACCTCTGAAGTCATGCCAATGACCCAAAATTCAACCAAATGGTAAATCCGTATCAAATCGAATTTAATCGAGCTAGAATCGCGAAGGAGCATATAATTATGATAAATGGATGCCAAATTTGAAATCAGCGTCACAAAATGTCATAGAAACTGCCAAATTCCAAAAAGATCATGTCGGGTCATGCCAGGTAATTTGAGGTCAGTGACCTCGGTTGATCTTTAGGGGCGCATGACCCCAGTGGAACATATAATTATGTAAAATGGATCCCATATTTGAAATCAGCGTCACAAAATGTAAGTGACCTCGGCTGGGCTCTGAAAAGGTCAATGGAGGTCACAATCTCAGAAGAAACCACCACTGTCACTTGGAAACACCTGTGCATATGATCCTGAACGACAAACACTATGAAACTGCACAAGTTACAAGGATTAATACTACGGGACGCCAGTTGCGCCTGACATGACCTTAACAAACAGGTCAAAGGTCACGGTCATGTGACCTACAACTTTAGAAATTGCATAATATGTGTCAAATTGTTCACCAGTACGGTACTGAAAGTTTCATCGTAATCGGTTGACATTTACGCGAGCTACTCCCGAAAAAAACCGAGGGGATGGCATCAACCCCCTGCACTGGCGAGGGTTAAGCCTAATTCAATTATGTGAGTTTAAAACTGCTCGGACAAACACTGTTGCCTGTGCACGACCGTTATTTTTTACGAAGATTGGGTCACTTAATGCAACCTGGTGACCTGACCTGAAGTGACCCGAAGTAAAACAAATATTGCAAAATGTGGTTCATTGAAGCCGTAACAGGTGCATGACAAAGACTAAGACAGAAAATCTGACAACAGGTTATCACGATCGATCAGTAAGCTGTTTGAACAGAAGTGCATCAACATATTATAACAATGTCAAACACACACCAATCGTTTTTGCGCTATTTAAAGGGATTATACGGGTTTTTCCCATAATAAATGAGTTGCATAGTAAAACGTACTTATAAAGGTGGTAGAAGTCCCACGCTAGCCACATTTTTCAGGAAATTTCAGGAAATTAAGAAGCAATATTTGAAAAATAAACTTGATTTGTTCCAACAACACCTGTTACCTAGTTTTTCCCATAAAATTCGATATTTTTCATGATTTTTCATGCCGATACGCCACCACCAAATTATCAACGCCAGAGATAAGAAAACCACAAAACCCGAACGAACAGTGTGTAGTAATAAAAAGTCCCGTAAGTTTTGAATTGCATAATCATTTTGTGATCCAGTGTAGGACTTGCAGATAATTAAAAACTCTAAAATTGATTGCTGCAGATTCTAAGATGATAAATGTGGTGGACCGTAATGCCGATCAAGTACTCTTTATCTGATACAAATCTCGAAAAACGCCAAAGTTTGAATGCTGATAATTGCTGAAATAATATACTAAATGAGCATTGTGGTCCCTGTTATGTCTTAAACGTGTTTAAAGCTCATACAACTGCAAAAGAGTGCATTTCCTTTCAGGACGGAAACCCGTATAATCCCTTTAATGAAACAGTGCGTATTTCCCAGAAAAACCGGCTTACGTACCTATACTCAAATACACAATGCTTCCTGCTCGATAGAGACTGGTAAAGTTTTGAATCATGCCGCTTGTTGCCAGTCCAATATGGACCAGCAGAATACAACTAACAGCCACTGAATCGGATCCAACGACCACCGTCGTCACATGGGTGCTAAAAATGTTCGCGTTTAAGCCGGCGATCCACTAATAAAACGTCTCTTGGGTTGGTTTTAAGGTAGTCAATTTTGGTTTGCGCGCTGTCTCTGGCCGACGTAAATTCGACCACATATCGGACGTGCGAGATGCACTGGGCTGGCTCACCGCCCGGCAACTGTACGAACTTCAATCTCTCCACCTTCTTCACAAAATTGCCCAGCTTCCCAGCTTTCGGCCAATTCTGAACTTCGTTCCAGAAGCACCCGCCAGGACGCTGATTTGGCCCTCCCGCGCGTGAGAACTACAACCGGCAAGTGTCGCTTTTTACATAGTACGGTGCAGCGGTACAACACCCTGTCTCGGGACATTCGTGACGTCTTTACCGTCATTTAAACGTAAAATTGGCACTCTTTTAGATGACATCTGATGTGCTGTGCTGGATGTGTGTGTGCTTGCGATCATGTATTGTGTGTGTTTTGTTTTTCTACTCAGTGTACGCATGTGTGTCGTTTTTAACATGTATCTCATCTTTTAACCCTGACACGACGCTCAGAATAGCCGGTTGTATGTATCGGAGAGTGTTTTTACCGTAAATACAGTTTGAAGCTGTAAAATGGCATCGGTTACTCGAGGACTAACAAAACTCGTGATTCCGCCCTCCCGTCCCGCCGAATTCTGGTAGCCGTTAGGTGTTGGTGAAAGATAAATATGGAGTGATGATGTGAGGGCGGCAGACCCGGGGCGGGCGGGTATCACATTACACCGTGGGAGAACACGTCGTCGTGTCGCGACGCGCCGAGCGCCGCCGTACTATGGATCGTCCATATATTACGTAACGCTTTCTTCGGCAATATTCAACACCCTGTTGAATATTGCCGTTTTAATGTAACGCTTCGTAACGTTTCGACTGAGCCCCGTATATAATTAAGTAGCGCAAACATGTTTGAAGTTTGAACCCCCTTCCCCTAGCCTCTGTAAAACATACAAAATCATGCTTAATGTAGCATGAACATCGTCGTGGCGGTCAATATCTTGAACTCCAGACCCTATGTTAGTCACTCGTATAGGCTTTGTATGATTCTGTTATTGTTTCCGTTTAAGGTTCATTTTAATTGTCCAGCTTTACGATAACACCCGTGCGACCCCCTCCACCTATGTAATATATGTGTATATATTCATGTACAGACAATCATGGCATACATGACACAGGAAAGTAAACACATAGGCGGACGCGTTTCGTCATAAATGACTTCATCAGCACCATATACACAAGATGAAATAATGCACACACGCAAGAAAAGCTATACATCACAGTTTCAATCTGTTCGAATTATTGTTTGAATGTTCTAGAAGAATGTGATATAAAACTTGTTCTAATATACAATCATCCTGAATGATGTAATCGATGTCGCTAACGCAGAGAACGGTGGCGTAATATTCCAAAAACTGAGAGGTGAGATTAACTCAGGTTACTTTTATGGAAACCCAGACACCCAAAGAATTTATCCCTATTAGACCAATCATTTTGCATGGATTTCCACGCCAGCTTACAATGTAGCTATACAGCTGAACTCTATTATTTCACCTTGCATACCGAAAACTTATTCCCTGAGATCGTCTGAAGAATTCATAGAAATACTCAGAGTACGGGAGAGGCATGGCACCCTGGCATCTCTTGACGCATCTTCACTCTTTACGAATGTCCCTGTCGATCAGACGATTGATATGCTTCTTGAGAACGTGTACTCTCATGCGTCTATCCCGGCGCCACGTGTACCTAGAGCAAGAGCTAACTCAAACGTCTCTTTGAGATATGCACAAAAGACACTCTTTCCTGTTGCACCCAGACTTGCACCCAGAGGGCAAGCTTTGCCAACAGATCGATGGGGTGGCAATGGGTTCCCCTTGGGGTGTCATTTGCGGAAACGTATATGGCACAGATAGAATCACTGACCTTAGAGAGCCTAGAAGAAACCTTTCACGTACTGCCGGTACACTGATGACATATTTGTTGATATTGTTGACGAGGAACAACTCATGTGCCTCAAATCCGAACTTGAAAACAAATCAATTATCAAATTCACGTTCGAAATGTCAGTAAACTACCGAATTCCATTTCTAGATGTAACAGTTGATGCTTCAAATAAAACAATCGTTACCTCGGTTTACAGGAAACCCACTGATATTGGTAGATGTCTTAAAGGGATTATACGGGTTTCCGTCCTGAAAGTAAATGCACTCTTTTGCAGTTGTATGAGCTTTAAACACATTTAACACATATAACAGGGACCTCAATGCTCATTTAGTCCATTATTTCAGAAATTATCAGCGTTAAAACTTGGGCGTTTTTCGAGACTAGTATCAGATAACGAGTACTTGATCGGCACTACTGTCCACCACTTGTATCTTAAGATCAATTTGAGAGTTTTGAATTATTTGCAAGTCCTACACTGGATCACAAAATGATTATGCAATTCAAAACTGACGGGACTTTGTATTACTACACACTGTTCGTTGAGGTTTTGTGTTTTTGTGGTTTTCTTTTCTCTGACCAGTCTGGCTTTTCTCAGCGTTGAGAATTTGGTGGTGGCATATTATTTTTTTTTGCATGAAAATTCATGAAAAATATATAATTTTATGGGAAAACTAGGTAATTGCTGCTGTCGTTGGAACAAAACAAGTTTATTTTCTTTCAAATATTGCTTATTTTACCGGAAATATGCCATACGTGAGGTGTTTTTATTAGCATAAAAGAGATGACTGGCTCTGCCTCAGCCGGTCCTGCAGAAAATACGCGGTGGCATCACCGCGCACTTTGGGATGTCCTTACGTGCAGAAGAGGTCATTTCCAGAAAAATGTGGCTGTCGGCAATAGGCGCGCACGCGGGGAAACGGCTGGCGGAGCGGCGCCTGGCCACTACTATTACTTTCGGATCCCCTGGTCAAAACGGGACCGTCCCGTTTGGAGGCGGTGCCTCTATATTTCGAAAAACCCTGAAGTTAGGGGGCGGAAGTTTTTGAAGCTGTGTTAGGACGTCGCTCTCGCTATGTGACCAGAAAAATGTTGATCCAGTCCATCTAGAACACACCTTGGTACTTACTTAACGAGTTAACTATTATATTTAAGTATTACTATTAAATTATGTATATGTTAAATTTTCAATAATAATTCATCACAATTAATAATTAATTATAGAATAAGAAATTCGTTAATTAAATCCGTTGCAGACTATGGTCACTAGCGGATCCAGAAGGGGGGGGGGGGGATTGCGGCCATGACTCCCCTCCAAACCGCCTGAAATCGGCACAAAATTGACACATTTCCTGATATGGAAGACAATCTAAGCAACTTTTACAAAGGAAAGTTTGTTTAAAATCGGCTATCAATACATAACCAAGCGAAATACGATGAGTTTTCAGAATTATGTTTTTTTTTTTTTGGGGGGGGGGAATTTGCTTGGGGGGATTTCGGCCATGACCCCCCTCCAAACCGCCAGAAATCGGCAAAAAAAGGCACATTTCCTGATATGGAAGACAAACTAAGCAACTTTTACAAAGGAAAGTTTGTTTAAAATCGGCTATCAATGCATAACCAAGCGAAATACGATGAGTTTTCAGAATTATGTGCTATTTTTTTTTTGGGGGGGGGAATTTGGCTCCCCCTTCGCCCACCACCCGCCCCCCCCCCCCCCCTCCAACCACCGTTCTGGATCCGCCAATGACTATGGTAGTAGCAGTACCATACGCTAGTACACTGGCGGATCCAGGGGGGGGGGGGGCATTTAGGGCGGCCGCCCCCCCCCAAAGCCCAAAGTGGCCTGTTTGGCCCCACCCAAAAGGTTCACTCAAAAAGTGATCGTTATAATGACTAAACGATACCTTATTTTTTATCTTTGTGATAAAAGTATTTCTTTGGTGAAAAAATATGGAAGTAATTTGGTAGCAATCGACATAGGCAAAAGAAACATTAGTGGCGCAAGACACAATCCGAAGGCAAGGACATATATAAGCCTTGTCTGAAGCACGGTAAATACAAGGCCATATATAGGAGGTAGAGTCATCCGGCGATTCTGTGTGATCATGACGTCAGAGCGTGACGTCATGTGGATCCATCGGCCTCCTCCGCCATTACAGTTAATGCTATTTCGGGAGAAATAAACATCATCTAACTCGGAAAGTAAAAATGTTACGAAAAAAGAAAAAGACAGCGTTGAAAAGCTCAAAACAAGGCAAATCGAAATCTTCTGGATCATTTTAGGCTCAGATCAATATTGAGGTCACTAGAGGTCATCAAAGGTCAGGGCCTTGTTTACGGTCCCCCTGCGGTTCAGCGGTCACCAGCTGAGGCTCTAAGCCCCGCCCCTTCGATGGAATTTTGATTTGACCTAAACCACATGGAATTTGTGTGAATCTACGTGCTCTGACGAGGCGAACACGATGACATCAAAATCATTGATGTATCTATATTTGTCAAAAAGTTATTTGCGAAAAACAGTTTTAACCGACTGCAGACGACATGCGCCAGAATTGACTACTGGGGTGACGTCATAAGTAGAAGTGGACACGTTACGGAGATAGGGATGACACTCCCCCTGGGTAAATAGAATACTTCTGAAGGTAAGTTTGGCCATGTGCGTCAAGTTAGCGTCGTATTCGTATTCGTTTTCAGCATCGAGTTCCGATTTTCCCCAAACTTAGCATATGGGTAGATCTCATCGAGTTATGCACGAATATGCAATCCGTTTTGACCTAGAACAAATGGTTTGACCTCCAGAGGTCACTGAAATGTCATCGCACGGGGTACCCTCTAATTGTTTCGTTTACCGTCCGATTTAATCGCAAAGCGGCTCAAACGACTCGCCAGCACCCCAGCTTGCGTCAGAAAAAAAATCACCTAGAGGTCAAAGGTCCAGGTCACGGGGACGAATACGAGATTTTAAGCTTCGATACCAGCTTGTGTACCCGATAGTTTTTACGTTTACTGTCCGATTTGCTCGCAATGGGCAAAAAGGGACTCGCCGGCACGTTAGCTTGCGTCAGGAAAAACAAAAAGTCATCCAGAGGTCAAAGGTCAAGGTCACGGGGACGAATACGAGATTCTAAGCTCAGGTACCAGCATGGTGTACCCTCTAGTTTTTTCGTTTATCGTCCGATTTGCTCGCAATGGGCAAAAATGGACTTGCCGGCCCCTTAGCTTGCGTCAGAAAAAAACAAAACATCACCTAAAGGTCCAAGGTCAAGGTCACAGGGACGAATACGATATTTTAAGCTTCGGTACCAGCTGGTGTACCCTCTAGTTTTTTCGTTTACCGTCCGATTTGTTCGCAATGGAAAAAAGGGACTCGCCGGCACCCCACCTTGCGTCAGTAATAACAACAAATCACATAGAGGTCAGGGGCCAAGGTCACGGGGACGAATACGATATTTTAAGCTTCGGTACCAGCTTGTGTACCCTCTAGTTTTTTCGTTTACCGTCTGATCTGCTCGCAATGGAAAAAAGGGACTCGCTGGCACCCTAGCTTGCGTCAGGAAAAACAAAAAATCACCTAGAGGTCCAAGGTCAAGGTCACGGGGACGAATACGAGATTTTAAGCTTCGGTACCAGCTTGTGTACCCACTAGTTTTTTAGTTTACCGTCTGATTTGCTTGCAATGGGCAAAAAGGGACTCCACGGCACCCAGCTTGCGTCAGGTAAAACAAAACATCACCTAGAGGTCAAAGGTAAAGGTCACGGGGACGAATACGAGATTCTAAGCTTCGGTACCAGCATGGTGTACCCTCTAGTTTTTTAGTTTACAATCCGATTTGCTCGCAATGGGTAAAAAGGAACTCGCCGGCACGTTAGTTTGCGTCAGGAAAAACAAAGTCATCCAGAGGTCAAAGGTCAAGGTCACGGGGACGAATACGAGATTATAAGCTTCGGTACCAGCATGGTGTACCCTCTAGTTTTTTTTTCTCGTTTACTGTCCTATTTGCTCACAATGGGCAAAAAGGGACTCGCCGGCACGTTAGCTTGCATCAGGAAAAACAAAACATGACCTAGAGGTCAAAGGTCAAGGCAACGGGGACGAATACGAGATTTTAAGCTGCGGTACCAGCTTGTGTACCCTCTAGTTGTTTCATTTACCGTCCCATTTGCTCTCAATAGGCAAAAAGGGACTCGCAGGCATCCCAGCTTGCGTCAGGAAAAAAAAAATCACCTAGATGTTAAAGGTCAAGGTCACGGGGACGAATACGAGATTTTAAGCTTCGATACCAGCTTGTGTACCCGATAGTTTTTACGTTTACTGTCCGATTTTCTCGCAATGGGCAAAAAGGGACTCGCCGGCACGTTAGCTTGCGTCAGGGAAAACAAAAAGCCATCCAGAGGTCAAAGGTCACGGGGACGAATGCGAGATTTTAAGCTTCGGTACCAGCATAGTGTACCCTCTAGTTTTTTCGTTTACCGTCCGATTTGCTCGCAATGAGCGAAAAGGGACTCGACGGCACCCCACCTTACGTCAGTAAAAACAAAAAAATTACCTTTAGGTCAAAGGTCAAGGTCACGGGGACGAATACGAGATTTTAAGCTTCGGTACCAGATTGTGCACCCTCTAGTTTTTTCGTTTACCGTCCGATTTGCTCGCAATGGGCAAAAAGGGACTCGCTGGCACGTTAGCTTGCGTCAGGAAAAATAAAACATCACTTAAAGGTCAAGGTCACAGGGACGAATACGAGATTTTAAGCTTCGGTACCAGTTTGTGTACCCTCTAGTTTTTTTTTCTCGAGATTTTAAGCTTCGGTACCGAAGCTTAAAATCTCGTATTCGTCCCCGTGACCTTGACCTTTGACCTCTAGGTGATGTTTTGTTTTTTCTTGACGCAAGCTAAGGTGCCGGCGAGTCCTTTTTTGCCCATTGCAAGTAAATCGGACGGTAAACGAAAAAACTAGAGGGTACACCATGCTGGTACCGAAGCTTAGAATTTCGTATTCGTCCCCGTGACCTTGACCTTTGACCTCTGGATGACTTTGTGCTTTTCCTGACGCAATCTAACGTGCTGGCGAGTTCCTTTTTGCCCATTGCGAGCAAATCGGATTGTAAACTAAAAAACTAGAGGGTACACCATGCTGGTACCGAAGCTTAGAATCTTGTATTCGACCCCGTGACCTTTACCTTTGACCTCTAGGTGATGTTTTGTATTTTCTGACGCAAGCTGAGGTGCCGTAGAGTCCCTTTTTGCCCATTGCAAGCAAATCAGACAGTAAACGAAAAAACTAGAGGGTACACAAGCTGGTACCGAAGCTTAAAATCTCGTATTCGTCACCGTGACCTTGACCTTTGACCTCTATGTGATTTTTTTGTTTTTCCTGACGCAAGCTAGGGTGCCAGCGAGTCCCTTTTTTCCATTTCGAGCAAATCGGACGGTAAACGAAAAAACTAGAGGGTACACAAGCTGGTACCGAAGCTTAGAATCTCGTATTCGTCCCCGTGACCTTGACCTTTGACCTCTAGGTGATTTTGTATTATTCGTGACGCAAGGTGGGGTGCCGGCGAGTCCCTTTTTTTCCCATTGTGAGCAAATCGGACGGTACACGAAAAAACTAGAAGGTACACAAGCTGGTACCGAAGCTTAAAATCTCGTATTCGTCCCCGTGACCTTGACCTTGGACCTCTAGGCATTTTTTTTGTTTTTCCTGACGCAAGGTGGGGTGCCGGCAAGTCTCTTTTTGCCCATTGCGAGCAGATGGGACGGTACACAAAAACAAAACTAGAGGGTACACCATGCTGGTACCGAAGTTTAAAATATCGTATTCGTCCCCGTGACCTTGACCTTTGACCTCTGGTTGACTTTTTGTTTTTTTCTGACGCAAGCTAACGTGCCGGCGAGTCCCTTTTTGCCCATTGCGAGCAAATCGGACGGTAAACGAAACAACTAAAGGGTACACAAGCTGGCACCGAAGCTTAAAATCTCGTTTTCGTCCCCGTGACCTTGACCTTTAACCTCTAGGTGATGTTTTGTTTTACCTGACGCAAGCTGGGGTGCCGTCGAGTCCCTTTTTGCCCATTGCAAGCAAATCGGACGGTAAACTAAAAACTAAAGGGTACACAAGCTGGTACCGAAGCTTAAAATCTCGTATTCGTCCCCGTGACCTTGACCTTTGACCTCTATGTGATTTTTTGGTTTTTCCTGACGCAAGCTGGGGTGCCTGAGAGTCCCTTTTTGCCCATTGCGAGCAAATGGGACGGTAAATGAAAAACTAGAGGGTACACAAGCTGGTACCGCAGCTTAAAATCTCGTATTCGTCCCTCTTGCCTTGATCTTTGACCTCTAGGTGATGTTTTGTTTTTCCTAACGCAAGCTAACGTGCCGGCGAGTCCCTTTTTGCCCAATGCGAGCAAATCGGACGATAAACGAAAAAACTAGAGGGTACACCATGCTGGTACCGAAGCTTATAATCTCGTATTCGTCCCCGTGACCTTGACCTTTGACCTCTGGATGACTTTTTGTTTTTCCTGACGCAAACTAACGTGCCGGCGAGTTCCTTTTTGCCCATTGCGAGCAAATCGGATTGTAAACTAAAAAACTAGAGGGTACACCATGCTGGTACCGAAGCTTAAAATCTCGTATTCGTCCCCGTGACCTTGACCTTTGACCTCTAGGTGATGTTTTGTTTTACCTGACGCAAGCTGGGGTGCCGTCGAGTCCCTTTTTGCCCATTGCAAGCAAATCGGACGGTAAACTAAAAAAACTAGAGGGTACACAAGCTGGTACCGAAGCATAAAATCTCGTATTCGTCCCCGTGACCTCTAGGTGATTTTTTTTCCTGACGCAAGGTGGGGTGCCGGCGAGTCCCTTTTTGCCCATTGCGAGCAAATGGGACGGTAAACGAAAACAACTAGAGGGTACACCATGCTGGTACCGAAGCTTAAAATCTCGTATTCGTCCCCGTGACCTTGATCTTTGACCTCTGGATGACTTTTTGTTTTTCCTGACGCAAGCTAACGTGCCGGCGAGTCCCTTTTTGCCCATTGCGAGCAAATCGGTCGGTAAACGAAAAAACTAAAGGGTACACAAGCTGGCACCGAAGCTTACAATCTCGTATTCGTCCCCGTGACCTTGACCTTTAACATCTAGGTGATTTTTTGTTTTTCCTGACGCAAGCTGGGGTGCCTGCGAGTCCCTTTTTGCCCATTGCGAGCAAATGGGACGGTAAATGAAATAACGGGGGTACACAAGCTGGTACCGCAGCTTAAAATCTCGTATTCGTCCCCGTTGCCTTGACCTTTGACCTCTAGGTCATGTTTTGTTTTTCCTGACACAAGCTAACGTGCCGGCGAGTCCCTTTTTGCCCATTGCGAGCAAATAGGACAGTAAACGAAAAAAACTAGAGGGTACACCATGCTGGTACCGAAGCTTATAATCTCGTATTCGTCCCCGTGACCTTGAGCTTTGACCTCTGGATGACTTTGTTTTTCCTGACGCAAACTAACGTGCCGGCGAGTTCCTTTTTGCCCATTGCGAGCAAATCGGATTGTAAACTAAAAAACTAGAGGGTACACCATGCTGGTACCGAAGCTTAGAATCTCGTATTCGTCCCCGTGACCTTTACCTTTGACCTCTAGGTGATGTTTTGTTTTACCTGACGCAAGCTGGGGTGCCGTCGAGTCCCTTTTGTCCATTGCGAGCAGATGAGACGGTAAACTAAAAAACTAGAGGGTACACAAGCTGGTACCGAAGCTTAAAATATCGTATTCGTCCCTGTGACCTTGGCCTTTGACCTCTATGTGATTTGTTGTTATTACTGACGCAAGGTGGGGTACCGGCGAGTCCCTTTTTTCCATTGCGAACAAATGGGACGGTAAACGAAAAAACTAGAGGGTACACAAGCTGGTACCGAAGCTTAAAATATCGTATTCGTCCCTGTGACCTTGACCTTGGACCTTTAGGTGATGTTTTGTTTTTTTCTGACGCAATCTAAGGTGCCGGCAAGTCCATTTTTGCCCATTGCGAGCAAATCGGACGGTAAACGAAAAAACTAGAGGGTACACCATGCTGGTACCTGAGCTTAGAATCTCGTATTCGTCCCCGTGACCTTGACCTTTGACCTCTGGGTGACTTTTTGTTTTTCCTGACGCAAGCTAACGTGCCGGCGAGTTCCTTTTTGCCCTTTGCGAGCAAATCGGATTATAAACTAAAAAACTAGAGGGTACACCATGTTGGTACCGAAGCTTAGAATCTCGTATTCGTCCCCGTGACTTTTACCTTTGACTTCTAGGTGATGTTTTGTCTTACCTGACGCAAGCTGGGGTGCCGTCGAGTCCCTTTTTGCCCATTGCAAGCAAATCGGACCGTAAACTAAAAAACTAGAGGGTACACAAGCTGGTACCGAAGCTTGAAATCTCGTATTCGTCCCCGTGACCTTGACCTTTGACCTCTTTGTATTTTTTTTTCCCTGACGCAAGCTAGGGTGCCAGCGAGTCCCTTTTTTCCATTGCGAGCAGATCAGATGGAAAACGAAAAAAACTAGAGGGTACACAAGCTGGTACCGAAGCTTAGAATTTCGTATTCGTCCCCGTGACCTTGACCTTTGACCTCTAGGTGTTTTTTTGTTATTCCTGACGCAAGGTGGGGTGCCGGCGAGTCCCTTTTTTCCCATTGCGAGCAAATGGGACGGTAAACGAAAAAAACTAGAGGATACACCATGCTGGTACCGAAGCTTAAAATCTCGTATTCGTCCCCATGACCTTGACCTTTGACCTCTGGATGACTTTTTGTTTTTCCTGACGCAAGCTGACGTGCCGGTGAGTCTCTTTTTGCCCATTGCGAGCAAATCGGACGGTAAACAAAACAAAACTAGAGGGTACACAAGCTGGTACCGAAGCTTAAAATCTCGTTTTCGTCCCCGTTACCTTGACCTTTGACCTCTAGGTGATGTTTTGTTTTACCTGACGCAAGCTGGGGTGCCGTCGAGTTCCTTTTTGCCCATTGCAAGCAAATCGGACGGTAAACTAAAAAAAAACTAGAGGGTACACAAGCTGGTACCGAAGCATAAAATCTCGTATTCGTCCCCGTGACCTTGACCTTTGACCTCTATGTGATTTTTTGTTTTTCCTGACGCAAGCTAGGGTGCCAGCGAGTCCCTTTTTTCCATTGCGAGCAGATCGTACGGTAAACGAAAAAAAACTAGAGGGTACACAAGTGGTACCGAAGCTTAGAATCTCATATTCGTCCCCGTGACCTTGACCTTTGACCACTAGGTAATTTTTTGTTATTCCTGACGAAAGGTGGGGTGCCGGGCAGTCCCTTTTTTCCCATTGCGAGCAAATCGGACGGTGAACGAAAAAACTAGATGGTACACAAGCTGGTACCGAAGCTTAAAATCTCGTATTCGTCCCCGTGACCTTGACGTTGGACCTCTAGGTGATTTTTTGTTTTTCCTGACGCAAGCTTGGATGCCGACGAGTCCCTTTTTGCCCATTGCAAGCAAATCGGACGGTAAACTAAAAACTAGAGGGTACACAAGCTGGTACCGAAGCTTAAAATATCGTATTCGTTCCCGTGACCTTGACCTTTGACCTCTATGTGATTTTTTGTCCGAACCCGCGGGGGGGGGGGGGGGGGGGGGGTAGGAGGGCAGAATCTTCCCCTTCCTGATTTTTTCAATAACCTGAAAACTATGATAGATATCAACGTGAAACTTTCAGTACCTTATCCTGCATCAAGTCAAAGTCTTCTCACCAACTCTAAATGAAATTGATGTAGTATTTTGGGAGATAATGACGTTTTAATGACGTCATGTCATGCCATTTTTGGAGGAAAAACGATAAATGTTTGGCAAATCGTAGAAATCAGAGTTTTCAAGCAAATTGCAAATAAAACACGCGAAAAGAAGGGAAAAGACAATTGTTTTGACAATTGTCCAACTTCAAAATGGCTCTCGGATTTCCTTTTTTTCAACCCCAATTTTGTTTTGTTGTGAATTTGAAAAGTGAATGTCTTATGCTCGAATACCAAAATAAGGTAACCGGCCCAAATCTGCGGAGAAAAAAAATGGGGGTACCTTTTTGCCACAAAAAGTTGCCCCCCCCCCCAAACCGACGGCTGGATCCGCCAGTGCGCTAGTACCGTCAGGTTTATCGGAATGGGCCGGTAATCGCATATTGAAACGTGGCAGCTGACGCCCATCCTCGTCGTGAGTGATTTTCTTGGCCTTAGCAACAAGTGGCGTAGTGCCAACGCAGCATCAAACTTAGTTTTATAATTGCCATTAGCTTTCTCACGGTCTCGATGTGACGTTCCCCACTCCGTCGGTCTGCACCGCTCACGCCTCACCCTCCTCCCCGCCCGACAGCTGCCGGCCGATGCGAGGCGACACCGAGTCCAGTGTGGTGTCAGATGTCCATTCGCATATACATATTCCACTGTAGCCGACTGGCGTGTTAGAGTGACGTCATCACCACGCTACTCCCTCCATCTAGCGGGTTTCACTGCAACTAGTAGTTCCAATATGACCGCGCCAGACAGTTTTGGATGGCGCAAGCTTGACTGCAACGGCTTTGTGTGTGACTGTATGCCACGGTTTTGGATGCGGCGAGCACCATTTTGGATGCGGCGAGTTTGGCTCATGAAGATGTCCCCTACCCGGGAGAATTTTGGATGTCGCAAGCGTTGTTGGCAGCGGTTTTGGATGGGACAAGCATTGAATGCTACAACTTTGAACGCTTTGATAGTTCCCCCTAGTACAATACCAGAATGTATGCTGGATGTCTTCTATCTGTTCACAATGTTCACATATATCTGAGTTCTTAATTTTCATTTTTTTTTAGCAGGCTGTTTGTAGCGATTATGCGAGTGATAATTTTGTACCGAGTACCTCTGTACTGAATTGGGGTTTCTCTCAAGGCTTTATACGTACCCGGCCAGTCTACGTCGGGAAATTCATTCTCCCACCTCCTTTCCCAAACGTTGTGGTGGTCTTTCGTCTTTTTACGTAGTAACACTTTACTCAGGTGAAAAGCTCGCGTATTTGTATCAATAATGAATCCTATAACAGGGTCCATGCTTGGTTGTTCTGTTTTTCTCCTGTCTCTGGATCGAACTCACTTGCTTGGCAGACTATTTATGAGAGCTGCGTAATCGAGAAAATTTGCCTGTACTCGGAATGTCCGCCTAAATTGTTCGTATTCCATTAAGAAACCATCTGATGTAAGGAGGTCATTTAAAGTTCTAACACCATTCTCGTGCCATTCTCTTATCCACAAGTTCTTAAACTTTGTGAGATCCGAAAAGAAAACATTTCTACCAGTTATGTCATCGACGCTCATTTCATAACTCTCCCTAAACTCTGCCAAAGCCAACATGACCTCTTTCCAGAACTGGTTTCTTGCACCAGAGGCCTTTATCCTGATGGCAGCAGATCCCATTTGCCAGACATCTATGCATTTACTCATTTCTTTGTTCGCTATGCTGCTCCAGATATTAGGCTTTATAATTAGTCTCTTAATCCAACTGATCTTCAGAGCTGATATATAGGATTTCAGATCAATCATTCCTACTCCCCCCTCTGATGCACTCTTGACAAGTGTTGTACGGCTAATTTTCTCGTTCTTCCCATGCCAACAAACGTTCTTGATTGCAAAGTTTTCTGCTGACTAAAATTCCTGTTTACAATTTTCTTTACAATCGGTAATTCAGAGGTGGCGAATGTTTGTGAAATAGCTTTTTGTGAGGTTTGCAATATTTGCTTGCGTTTGTAATCGCAAACATGTGTAATTACTAACTTCTTTGTAAAATAGGCCTCTGATTGTTATAGAAATTGTCATTACGCTATCGCATATCTTGTCATTTTGCCACTGGCGGCCTATGCATGATTGGCAGCTGCATGCCTGCTTCTTTCGGCTCCGGCTCCAGATCCAGAGAAGTTTCGGCACAGATGCGACTTAATGATTTTTGGTCTTGTCAGGAATGGCGATAAGGCAATACAAGAATCAATAACTAATTAATGTAATGCCAGCCTTTACATAATTAAGCCTAGTAGAGAATCTTGAAGCTCTCCTGAGATCACCAAGTTCTTATGTAGTTCTCTTCACAGGGATGGTTGATTGAGGTCGGAGAGAGTGGAGTATGACCGCCCTTAAAGGGAATAGGTCACCTTGAAAGTTGTTTGAAATTTGTCTATACGGGGTATTTGGAGCTAACAAAAACGAATATGACATTTGTTTGGACGATAGATGGATATCTGTCGAAGAGTTTCAAGTTTCGTGCCCCGATCGGGGCACGGAACAGCCGGACAGCGTCTTCTAAAAGGGCCCCTTTTAGAAGAAGCAGTGCCGTGCCCAGATCTACTACCACGACACTAGTCCTATGTCGAAATTACTTAGCGTAGCGAGGTAATTATTTCACCACAACCCGTTTGTCGATCTGCTCTACAAATATGCTATCTCAGTTCAAAACCCCATGTTAAAGGATTATTGTAATGCCAGCCTTTCATTCCCTTTACTTCCCTATTTCCCTATTCTCTTTAACTTCAGTACTCTTCCCCATAACTTTTTGTGTAGAATCGCACGGGATTATTTTGCCTCGTATACACACAAATGTCCAGCATTTATTCCATCGTCACAAGTCTATTTGTTTTAAGTACGCAACTGTTTCTGAAAGCATGCAAAAAACGTCTTACCTCACCCTATGGGGTAAGACAAAGTTACCTGTGCTGGAAGTCACCAACCTGTTCTGTGGCTGTCCTTCCTATGACTGTGTCCTGTGACTGTGACCTGTGACATGTGACATGTGATATGTGACCTGTGACCTGTGACCTGAGACCTGTGACCTGTGACCTGTGACCTGTGACCTGTGACCTGTGACCTGTGACCTGTGACCTGTGACATGTGACCTGCGCCCCGTGTCCCGTGTCCCGTGTCCCGTGTCCCGTGTCCCGTGTCCCGTGTCCCGTGTCCCGTGTCCCGTGTCCCGTGTCCCGTGTCCCGTGTCCCGTGTCCCATGTCCCGTGTCCCGTGTCCCGTGTCCCGTGTCCCGTGTCCCGTGTCCCGTGTCTGACTGTCGTTGTCCACGGCAGTGTCGGTGCGGGCGGTGCGGGCGGACGGCCAGCCAGCCGTCTCTGTCCAGCTGGCGGCATCAGCGGGTCTCCTGCTGGACTCTCCCCGCCAGCTGGGCCGCTGTTCAGCCGGGCAGCTGATGCTGCAGCCAGCGGCTGGCACCGCCTCCGCCAGCTGGCTGCTGCCACACGCCGTTGACTCGGTCGCCACTCTGCGACTCAGGTGAGGAAAAGTCACCAGACTGTGACTCAGGTGAGGAAAGGTTACCAGACTGCGACTCAGGTGAGGAAAGGTTACCAGACTGTGACTCAGGTGAGGAAAAGTCACCAGACTGCGACTGATACGAGGTATGGTCACAAGACTGTGACTGATGCGAGGCACCAGACTGTGACAGATAAGAGGTACGGTCACAAGACTGTGACTGATGCGAGGTATGGTCACAAGACTGTGACTGATGCGAGGTATGGTCACCAGACTGTGACTGATGTGAAGTACGGTCACCAGACTGTGACTGATGCGAGGTATGGTCACCAGACTGTGACTGATGCGAGGTACGGTCACCAGACTGTGACTGATGCGAAGTACGGTCACAAGTCTGTGACTGATGCGAGGTATGGTCACCAGACTGTGACTGATACGAGGTATGGTCACAAGACTGTGACTGATACGAGGTATGGTCACCAGACTGTGACTGATACGAGGTATGGTCACCAGACTGTGACTGATGCGAGGCACCAGACTGTGACTGATACGAGGTACGGTCACCAGACTGTGACTGATGCGAGGTATGGTCACCAGGCTATGACTGATGCGAGGTACGGTCACAAGACTGTGACTGATGCGAGGTACGGTCACCAGACTGTGACTGATGCGAGGTATGGTCACAAGACTGTGACTGATGCGAGGTATGGGCACCAGACTGTGACTGATACGAGGTATGGTCACCAGACTGTGACTGCTACGAGGTATGGTCACCAGACTGTGACTGATACGAGGTACGGTCACCAGACTGTGACTGATACGAGGTAAGGTCACCAGACTGTGACTGATGCGAGGTACGGTCACCATACTGTGACTGATGCGAGGTACGGTCACCAGACTGTGACTGATGCGAGGTATGGTCACAAGACTATGACTGATACGAGGTATGGTCACCAGACTGTGACTGATACGAGGTATGGTCACCAGACTGTGACTGATACGAGGTATGGTCACCAGACTGTGACTGATGCGAGGCACCAGACTGTGACTGATACGAGGTACGGTCACCAGACTGTGACTGATGTGAAGTACGGTCACCAGACTGTGACTGATACGAGGCACCAGACTGTGACTGATACGAGGTACGGTCACCAGACTGTGACTGATACGAAGTACGGTCACCAGACTGTGACTGATGTGAAGTACGGTCACCAGACTGTGACTGATACGAGGTATGGTCACCAGACTGTGACTGATGCGAGGTATGGTCACCAGACTGTGACTGATACGAGGTACGGTCACCAGACTGTGACTGATGCGAGGTATGGTCACCAGACTGTGACTGATGCGAGGTACGGTCACCAGACTGTGACTGATGCGAGGTACGGTCACCAGACTGTGACTGATACGAGGTATGGTCACAAGACTATGACAGATACGAGGTACGGTCATCAGACTGTGACATATACGAGGTACGGTCACAATACTGTGACTCAGGTGAGGTAAGTTCCCCAGACTGTGACTGATGCGAGGTAAGGTCACCAGACCGTGACTGATGCGAGGTATGGTCACCAGACCGTGACTGATGCGAGGTACGGTCACCAGACTGTGACTGATGCGAGGTACGGTCACCAGACTGTGACTGATGCGAGGTATGGTCACCAGACTGTGACTCATGTGAAGTACGGTCACCAGACCGTGACTGATGCGAGGTACGGTCACCAGACTGTGACTCATGTGAAGTACGGTCACCAGACTGTGACTCATGTGAAGTACGGTCACCAGACCGTGACTGATGCGAGGTATGGTCACCAGACCGTGACTGATGCGAGGTACGGTCACCAGACTGTGACTGATGCTGACTGTGACTGACTGTGACTGATGCGCGATAGCTAGCATATACATATGTTCTATCAGCGATGACGAATAACACATTGCGAATTCAATTCGCTTCTGTTCATACAAAACAATTTGGTATAGTGGCGCTCGGTGACGACGCAGTTTGAGGTTTGCTACAGACAAGGATTACAAATATTTGGTTGTGTGGTGTCATTTTTAGTCTTCTAACATGCCCTGTCCGTTTCCACAGAGCGTCGTTGCTGTGGAGCGACGGCTCTGCGCAAAAGGTGACCTACAATGGGTCCATTCTTTCAGGTAAGTGGCCGCTGCCTACCCACTCATGTGATTTACGATAGGCATAAATATGGATATGGACCACATAAACGCTCTCGAAACTTCCAAGTTAAATTATGCGAAACGGCGTTTACTTGCAACTTCCATACCACGAAATTGACCATTAACTTTCAGACCGTGGCATTTTATGTGAAAACGTGCACTTGCGACATGGGTATTATAATTGCATGATATGCATAGGAACCTGCAAACAATGAGCACCAAGCATTACGACAAATCTATATGATAAATGTGACTGAATATACATAACAATTTAAGTATCAAAAGGCGGCAGTTGTGGGTAATGGCTTTAACGAGAAAAGTTGTTACATTTATAATGTGACTTAGTTTTCAACTTCCAATCAGAGTGTTGCAGGCAGGGTAGCGTATGTCAAGCAATGCACCTGATCCATATTATCTGCAAATTAACCAGAACTTATGTCAAGCAATGCACCTGATCCATATTATCTGCAAGTGAACCAGAACTTATGTCAAGCAATGCACCTGATCCATTTTCTCTGCAAGTGAACCAGAACTTATGTCAAGCAATGCACCTGATCCATATTCTCTGCAAATTAACCAGAACTTATGTCAAGCAATGCACCTGATCCATATTCTCTGCAAGTGAACCAGAACTTATGTCAAGCAATGCACCTGATCCACATTCTCTGCAAGTGAACCAGAACTTATGTCAAGCAATGCACCTGATCCATATTCTCTGCAAGTGAACCAGAACTTATGTCAAGCAATGCACCTGATCCATATTCTCTGCAAGTGAACCATAACTTATGTCAATCAATGCACCAGATCCATATTCTCTGCAAGTGAACCAGAACTTATGTCAAACAATGCACCTGATCCATATTCTCTGCAAATGAACCAGAACTTATGTCAAGCAATCCACCTGATCCATATTATCTGCAAGTGAACCAGAACTTATGCCAAGCAATGCACCTGATCCATATTCTCTGGAAGTGAACCAGAACTTATGTCAAGCAATGCACCTGATCCATATTCTCTGCAAGTGAATCAGAACTTATGTCAAGCAATGCACCTGATCCATATTCTCTGCAAGTGAACCAGAACTTATGTCAAGCAATGCACCTGATCCATTTTCTCTGCAAGTGAACCAGAACTTATGTCAATCAATGCACCTGATCCATATTCTCTGCAAGTGAACCAGAACTTATGTCAAGCAATGCACCTGATCCATATTATCTGCCAGTGAACCAGAACTTATGTCAAGCAATGCACCTGATCCATATTATCTGCAAGTGAACCAGAACTTATGTCAAGCAATGCACCTGATCCATATTCTCTGCAAGTGAACCAGAACTTATGTCAAGCAATGCACCTGATCCATATTATCTGAAAGTGAACCAGAACTTATGTCAAGCAATGCACCTGATCCATATTCTCTGCAAGTGAATCAGAATTTATGTCAATCAATGCACCTGATCCATATTCTCTGCAAGTGAACCAGAACTTATGTCAAGCAATGCACCTGATCCACATTCTCTGCAAGTGAACCAGAACTTATGTCAAGCAATGCACCTGATCCATATTCTCTGGAAGTGAACCAGAACTTATGTCAAGCAATGCACCTGATCCATATTCTCTGCAAGTGAACCATAACTTATGTCAATCAATGCACCAGATCCATATTCTCTGCAAGTGAACCAGAACTTATGTCAAACAATGCACCTGATCCATATTCTCTGCAAATGAACCAGAACTTATGTCAAGCAATCCACCTGATCCATATTATCTGCAAGTGAACCAGAACTTATGCCAAGCAATGCACCTGATCCATATTCTCTGCAAGTGAGTCTGTCGAAAATTGCTGAAAAGGTTGTATCGCTCCAACTCGTACCATACCTGCTCGATAACCACGTGCTCTCTCCTATGCAGTATGCATACCGGCCCAACCACTGTACAGAGGACGCCGTGCTCGACGTTGTCGAATGGATCAGTCAGACCATCGACAGAGGCCACATCGCGTCGCTAACAACAATTGACCTCAGTAAAGCGTTCGACAGCGTCGATCATGGCGTCCTCCTCACAAAACTTGGATGGTGTGGTATCCAGTCGACAGGCTGGTTCCAGAGTTACCTCAGCGAGCGGAGGCAGACTGTGACAGGCGGCTCCTCCATTCTTCCGCTCACCCACGGAGTGGCCCAGGGCTCCATCGTCGGACCCATCCTCTTCCTCATATTCATCAACGATCTGTCCTCCTTCCTCCTCCACGGCCGTCTCCTATCCTATGCTGATGATACCCAACTTCTGGACCACTCCCTCCCTGACCCCATCGGCCTATCCGACCTCAAGACGCGGGTCGAGGAGTCTATCCAATGCCTTCAAAACTGGTTCCAAGCTAACAGCCTAAAAATGAATCCGGACAAGACTGACTTTGCTCTCATTGGTACAAAATCCTCCCTCAAAATGGCGAAAAATTTCAGCATCAACGTCTCTGGCTCGACCGTCACCCCATCCCCTACCATCAAAGTGTTGGGAGTCCTCCTCGACCAGCACCTCAACTGGGATCCTCATGTATCCATGGTGGTACGGAGGTGCAATGCAATCACCGCATCTTTGTATAAAATCCGCCATCACCTCACTCCTGACGTCCTTAAACTCCTCGTCCAAACACACGTTTTTCCTCATATCCTTTACTGCCTGTCCGCCTGGGGAGGGGCTGCCCAGTGCCGTCTGCATCGCGTTCAGAAGTCCCTGAACTTTGCCGCTCGGCTCGTCACCGGCGTGCGACGTAGAGAACACATCTCGCCAGCTCTCACGTCTCTCGGGTGGGAGAGAGTAGAGGTACTGGTCGTCCGACACGACTGTACCAACGTCCACAAAGCCCTGACCAGTCGACAGTGCCCTAAGGCGCTGCGAAACATGTTCGCCAAGCGGGCTGACGTATCGGCCAGGAGCACAAGGGCTGCCGACGCCGGAGACCTTCATCTTCCGAAATGCAGAATGGCTCAGACCCAGAAGGGTTTCTCGTACCGAGCAGTCGGCACGTGGAATGCGCTGCCATCAACCGTGAAAGCTGCTCCGTCCAGGTGCGAATTTGTAGCCGCATTGGCAATAACCGAATGAGTGACGTGAGCGAGTGCCTCCAAATAGTGCCTATGCAAACTGTATTGTGTCGTGTAAAACAAATGTCCTTACCACATGTACTGTACAGGAGCCGTAATAGCCACGTTGTGGATGGTTTCCTAAATAAATGATAAATGATGAAAGTGAACCAGAACTTATGTCAAGCAATGCACCTGATCCATATTCTCTGCAAGTGAATCAGAACTTATGTCAAGCAATGCACCTGATCCATATTCTCTGCAAGTGAACCAGAACTTATGTCAAGCAATGCACCAGATCCATTTTCTCTGCAAGTGAACCAGAACTTATGTCAATCAATGCACCTGATCCATATTCTCTGCAAATGAACCAGAACTTATGTCAAGCAATGCACCTGATCCATATTATCTGCCAGTGAACCAGAACTTATGTCAAGCAATGCACCTGATCCATATTATCTGCAAGTGAACCAGAACTTATGTCAAGCAATGCACCTGATCCATATTCTCTGCAAATGAACCAGAACTTATGTCAAGCAATGCACCTGATCCATATTATCTGAAAGTGAACCAGAACTTATGTCAAGCAATGCACCTGATCCATATTCTCTGCAAGTGAATCAGAATTTATGTCAATCAATGCACCTGATCCATATTCTCTGCAAGTGAACCAGAACTTATGTCAAGCAATGCACCTGATCCATATTCTCTGCAAGTGAACCAGAACTTATCTCAAGCAATGCACCTGATCCATATTATCTGCAAGTGAACCAGAACTTATGTCAAGCAATGCACCTGATCCATATTCTCTGCAAATGAACCAGAACTTATGTCAAGCAATGCACCTGATCCATATTCTCTGCAAGTGAACCAGAACGTATGTCAAGCAAGGCACCTGATTGATATTCTCTGCAAATGAACCAGAACTTATGTCAAGCAATGCACCTGATCCATATTCTCTGCAAGGGATCCCAGAAAACTGGTAGGAATGTATCCATTAAACAGGCAAATACCATTTTCTTTGTATTAAGTTCAGATCTAGTTCAAGATTGAGTCACACAGACCAATATCAAGAATGGATCCCAATCATACACCACACATGATATCTAGTGTATTGTGGACGTTGAACTCAATGGGAACAATTGCTGTGGTTATTGCGAAGTATACGGTGCCCATATAAATGTTGTTAAGTTGGTCCTATGTTTAGATACTGCATTGTATGCTCACTTAAGTCGAGAGCTGCAGTGTCGGAGTCGGAGTCGGAGTCGGAGTCGGAGTCGTAGTCGGAGTCGCTAAAATCTTACCAACTCCGACTCCGGCCCGGAGTCGGAGTCGACTTTTTGACAATTGGCGATTACTTTGGTCGATAGAATAGTCGTCGGCCTAGGGATATTAACTTTACAGTTTACCCCCCCCCCCCTTGCGAAAGAAATTGAGTGGAAAATGAAACCTACAGTTTACTCAACTAGCGGTAGATTTGCGCCTGATGAAGATAGGGCAATAACTTTAACGTCATATGATGATGATTGGGGGTTTGGACGCACCGACACTATGGTCACATGGCGCCCATTTTAACGTCATCGTGCTCGTTTCGTCAAGGAGATTCGAATCATACCATGGTAACCAGGTTACCTAAGTCAAATTATAAATTTGGTCTCCGGTCAAGGTAATTACGAGCGAGCGCGAAGCGCTCGCTCGTCTTTCCGTGGTATATGAGACAAATCTTAATATGAGTGGCCCGACCCGACCCGGCCCGACCCGGCCCGTGGCGACACTTTTGACAAGCTAATATCTCTGCAACCGCACGTTCGATTGACAAGCGGGCTTCTTTGCTGAACAGCCCCATCCAACCTACCCTGTTTGAGACCAGTGCCGACTCACGTGGGTGACTACCACTGCGCGTGGCGCGTGCCGCGTGAAGGGTGTTGGAAGGTGTTTCCTCGCAATAACTCCGCAACGGCTGAGCCGATTGTGTTCAAATTTGGTGTGTTGTTAGGGACCTTTCAGCCACCACCTTTCCACAAGTTATTGGCGGGGTGCCTCTGCACGTGCCCACGTGCACACCCCTATTCTATATATCAGGAACGGAAGAGCCGGTTGTGTTCAAATTTGGTGTGTGTGTGTTAGGGACCTCTCAGCCGCCACTTTCCCACAAGTAGTCAGGGGTGGGGTGCCTCTGCACGTGCGCACGTGCACACCCCTATTATATATATCAGGAACGGCTGAGCCGATTGTGTTCAAATTTTGTGAGTGGTGAGGGACCTCTCAGCCGCCACTTTCCCACAAGTCAGGGGTGGGGTGCTTCTGCACGTGCGCACGTGCGCACCCTTTTTGTATCTCAGAAACTACTTGCCCGATGGAGTTGAAATTCACCATACATTTTCTTCGCGCTCGCTCGTTCATCGCCAACTTCGGCATCTTACTGGCTTAAGGTCATATGGTGAACCAGGCCTGTATGTCGTGTTGCACAATGTCGGACGCGTCTCGACGTGACATACACAGTGGTGCCGGTCTCACGTTCTTATCTTCATTGTATGATATCAATAGTTATTGGCAAAGAAGTGCTGATCACCTCAGATGACCTCACTTGATCTTGTAGGGTTCACTGAGCAATAATTGTACTCGGGTCATCACAAATTAGCTATAATAGCATAATCTTAAAGCAATTATTATGATATAACACGTATCCTCTGATACGAAAACATTTGCATATTTTATCGTTGACTTATAATGGGAAGGTCACGAAACTGACCTGACCTTAGGTTACCGATATACAACAAATGAGATAGCAGGGTCGTAGGTATATATGGCTTGATTACATCCTGTGAGTTTCAAGTGCTCAGCCAAACACTGTGGCCAGTGGCTGTGGCACGACCACAAATGATCTAGCTCGCTTGTGTATTTAACTATGTTTAAAACAACCTTGACTTTGTAAACGTTGTGTAGGTTTCCGTTAAAAAATTAGAAAAGATGCCAATTTTCGGTCGATTTCAGTCGTGCATGGCACGATGCCCCTTACATTCGCCCTTGAACACCCCCAATGATTTTTGGAAATCCACACTGGTCGGAGGCGAGGCGGCGGAGAGCGGGGCACTGACTGGCCAGTTGTAAGACAGCGCTGGATCCGGGAGCAGCAGCGGCTCCAACAAAGACGAGCTTGAACGAGCTGGGACTGAAGCCCAGCTGCTGCGAGCTGGGCCGGCGGCGGCTATCTGCGCTCGCCGCTCGGTGCCCGTTTCGTGGGTTCCGCCGCCTGCAGGCGAGCGCGACTGGGCTGGACGCGCGGCCGGCACGCCGCGCCCGCGCTCGGGCGGCGTAGGATTGTTCTCGAATAATGACAAACGGAGAAAATAGATGGCATTGCAGATATTGCTTTCTAGCAACGGTTGGAGAAGGATATGCGCCGGAGTCGGAGTAGGATTTGGAGTTGGAGTCGAAGTTGGAGTCGGAGTCGGAGTCGGAGTCGGAGTCGGAGTCGGAGTCGGAGTCGGAGTCGGAGTCGGAGTCGGAGTCGGAGTCGGAGTTGCTACAATGATGTCGACTGCGCGGCCCTGCTGACTTAACCCTCTGCACTGACGGTGGAATCACTTGTTTGGTTGACTACAGTAAACTTTTCAACACAACAATATACAAACTTACATTTAGGCCATATTTTATATATGTCACGCAACCATGTTGACACCATGTTGACACCATGTTAATACCATGTTGACACCATGTTATTTGGCCATATACAGACGGGCACAAACTTCTGGTCGTCGACGCGCAGTTGCTCAACGTTTTGGAACTTCGCACTGTGCCTGGAAGTGTTCGTGTTCGACCGTTCGGAAATCGAAGTAATCAATAGGTGATCAGCTCTGAGGATAAGTGCATTGCCTGTCCGCCAGTTTCGTATGGGGTGCTTCACTACCGACTCGCAGTGCATTTCGTGCGCCTAAAATCCGCTGAATGTTTGATGTCCGAAGGAAATTGACATTCTTGGAACATGCACCCGATACCGAGCACGACATTGGCACATGCCTATTTGGACTCAGCTTTGTGTCGAGCTCTTTGTTGGTGAAAGCTGATCTCTTGCCATTCATTGGAAATTGATACTAATCTTGTACAAAGTTCCTTAGAATCTCAAGGCACATTGTGGTGTCGGTTTTGACAGTTTTTTTTCCTCGATTTAAATTTATCACATTTGACAAATCATAAACAAATAGCGTCAGTCTCGAGATACCTGGTTATTGGTTAACATCCAGCAAGCTACATACTCGGCCCGAATAACGCACCATTCACTACGTGGCACGATATCAGACAACACATCATGTCGGACGGCAGGTCTCGGCTCGGCTCGGCTCCGCATTCCACACCCTAACCAATCGTCAATTCTGAATACTGCCAAACAACTGGAATGTCCCACTCACATCCAACATGTGGGACCATTTTTTTAAACAACGAATGAATTGTATTATTTGAAATTGCGATTCGTCGTTCGATATCGACATGATAGTTAAAAAGGAAATCGACCTTGCACTGTTAAGAATATGATATTGTAGTGTTTGCAATTTTGTCGTTTTTGTGCAATTCTAAGGAATCTGGAACACCTTTTCCCAGCGTTAAGAAATAATGTCTTTCCACCATTACGAATGCTTCTGTTATACCATAGTGACTCTGTGTTCTCATACTATGTGACTCATAGTGACATAGTAGCCGTTTTCACGAAGGATTCTGCTGAAAGATTCTGAAAAGTTTTAACAAGTTTTGGTATAGAAGTCTTAGTTCGACGATCCATTCCTTAACTACACAACTGTTACATGCGATTTTTGGCTTGAAATGTCTCTCATAATTTTGTAGTATGTTAGTAAGAACATAATATGTTGACAAAATTGCGGTTTGGTGGTAATTAGCAAGATAAGCATTGATAGGTCAGTTGTGATGTGGAAAGTGGAAACACTCTCGGATCATCTCCACCGAGGCACCGACTGAAACTTGTCAAAACCACAGAACGGTTTAGAAAACTTCTGTGGCGTGTGGCGCTATTGGGCGCAATGGACTCGCCCAATCCGGCCCAATCCGGCCCAATCCGGCGGCCGGCCTGTGCGGCTTGGCTTTGTCATGTGCGTGCGGCACGCGGGTTGGAAGCGGCGGCGAATCGATGCTGGCACATCACTGCGCATGCGCAGACAGACCTGTGATCTATGACGCTGCCAGATTTAGTAACTAGTATGACGGTATGCTAAATTCAACGAAAGGACTCTAGACGCATATGTTCTTTAAAAACGGCCAATGTTGTATCATAAACTTGTTATGAGCTCAATACATGTTTCCATAACTATTGAATAGTGATAATATCGACTAAATCAGTTATTTATCTCTTGGAATGTATAATATACTAATACTTCTGTACCAACACTTCTCAGAAACTTTTTAGAATCTTTTCAGCGCAATAATCCTTCGTGAAAACACCTAGTGTTCATTTTTATATTGGTCGGACAGTATGAGTAAGTCTGAAATTCAGTTAGCAATTATTTGTAGAACGCCGGTATGCTAAAGCGTTTTATGTCATCAGTCCCTAGGCATGTCTGGAGAATATCAGCCAGTTCATATTTACCAGTAAGGCGCAGTAGTTGGCGATGAACGAGCGAGCGCGAAGAAATGTATGGGGAATTTCAACTCGATCGGGCAAGTATTTACTGAGATGCAAAAAAGGGTGCGCACGTGCGCACGTGCAGAGGCACCCACCCTTGACTTGTGGGAAAGGGTGGCTGAGAGGCCCCTAACTACACACCAAGTTTGAACGCAATCGGCTCAGCCGTTCCTGAGATAAAGAATAGGGGTGTGCACGTGCGCACGTGCAAAAACACAACACCTCTGACTTGTAAAAAGGCGGCGGCTGAGAGATCCCTAACCACGCGCCAAATTCGAACACTCAGCAGTTCCTGAGATACAAAATAGGGGTGTGCACGTGCGCACGTGCGCACATGCAAAGGCGCCCCACACATGACGTGTGGGAAACTGGCGGACGAACGGTCCAGCTGTTGGTCCAGCTGAACGGTCAATCGGCTCAGCTGTTGCACGGTTTTTGCGAGAAAAAAAACACTTTTCAACACCCCTCGCGCGGCACGCGCGACGCGCAGTGGTAGTAACCCACATGAGTCAGCACAAGTCTCAAACAGGGTAGATTAGATGGGGCTGCTCAGCAAAGAAGTCCACTTGTCAATCGGACGTGCGGTTGCAGAGATTTGAGCTTCTCAAAAGCGTCGCCACGGGCGGGGCCGGGTCGGGCCGCTCATAATCAGATTTTTCCAATACACCACGGAAGGACGAGCGAACGCGAAGCGCTCGCTCGTAACCAATCCTGGCTTGTAATAGCCGGCGCATGGTGATTCATGGCACGTGTTATGCACATAATCCAGGCTAATTTCAGTGACTTACAAAATAATGGAAGATTTATAGCGTTTAGGCCCCCGTCCTCTATTTTCTGACAGAGAATGCGCTGTGCCACTTTTGGTGGCCGTCCACGCCACAGAAAGCGCATGATTCTGCGATATTTGTGTGCAGTATTTTGATGTAAGCGCACAGGTATACAAGCTGCGACGCAATAAGTGACTTGTAAACTGTAATACGCCCTTTCAGCGTAAGGGTCCACTGACCCTACATGTTTATCACGCCTTCTATTTTCGTACAGATAGGGTCCACATTTTTTGATACACACGTCTCACTGGCACTAACATGTATGCCCAGGGTCTTCACGTTTTTGGCCGTGCTAATTTCCCCGATGGAATCTTCCCTGCGTGTATCTGTTCCTAGCCACATGACGTTACTTTTCCCCATGTTTAACGCAAGACCAGAAGCTTCCCGGAAATCATCCATGACTCTAATAAATGTTTCGGCGGAGCCCTGATCACGGATACACCCAGTAGTGTCGTCCGCATGCAGACTAAGCTTAATTTCCACATTGGGAATATTCATACCCCGTATATTTTGGTTGGCTCTGACATTTAGCGCTAAAATTTCAAGTGCTAAATCGAACAGCAAACCACTAAGAGGCGATCCTTGAAAAGTGCCCCTGTCACATTCGAACCATGCGGATGTAAAACCGCTGTTCGTTATCGCCAGGGTTTTTTGACAGTTGTGGCGCGGGAACACTCTACTCTACTTTTAAGTGAACCAACATCCTTCGTTTGAACAGACCTTCCGTTTGCAGATATCTGACGATATTCTTGGACCACGGACCTATCTCTATAAACGTTAAAAGAAAATCACGTGTTGTGAAATATTGCCATTGTCAGTACTGTCGTCGATTGTCGAAATGAGGCTCGTCGTTTTCCTACATAATATGACCGGCGTTGATCTCATCCCACCTAACGCTGTTTATCTGTGCTCAAGCATGATCACCCTTTCTTACTACTCAGAATACACTACTACTACTCAGAATATTTGGCGAACTCTTCAAATTTGTGAGCAGTTGTTGTATACATTTATGTGTGGTTTCATGTGAGGCTTCATTTAGGTTTCAAGGTTTCAATTTACGGCACCGTGCAACTGTCCCAATCCATCTCGAGTCTGAATCTTTGATTGATCGTCATGTCATCATCAAATGATGGACCCGATGTCACATATGTGTGGGTAATATGTGTGTGGGTTCTTTCCTGCACTGCAGAGCCAGGCAAAGTAATGATGTCACTCGGGAGTCGGGAGCATCGAATCACTCATCAGATTGACAGATCGACACCCGTTATCCGTATATTGAATCAGCCGGAACTTTGGCAACGGTGCCCGGGCAGCCATATCAGAATGCGTTCTCAGAGTATAAGATAGATCAACCATTAGCGGTTTCATCTTTTTTCAATAACCCAGTCTGATTACTGAACCGACCGAAATCCATGAGGTTTCCCAATACTGAACCATTTCAAACCAGCTCATACTCGAACATCGATAACAAAACAAAATACATAATAATAAATAAATGTGACTGCCATGAGTCGGATACTAGGTAAGGAAGATATTACACGCTACATAAACAAGCTGGTATGCAGTTATACTTCCCGATCGATTACGTGTTGAATATTAATCTAGAAATCAAAATGTCTTGTAGTTAAAATCTGATTTCGCTATCAAATTTAATATTCCAGTTCGATCCAAATAAAATGGTTGGGATTGCATCATAAATCCATTATGATGAAAAGGATAAAAAGACCAGACGTTGAAAAGACCGGCTATACGAAAAGACCGGCTTTGCTGCGGTGTGCTGAGTGTGGCGGCGTTACTGGAGGAGGCTCGCGACCAGAATCTAGCTGCTGGTTGCTGTTCCCTCTTCCACCATATATCATCTCAGCGGATGTATCTGTACGTCTCTCCGACAACACTGCCCCTTCTCACAGCCACCATTACCCATCGGACTGCTGTCATCGACGCATGTCGGCTTAGGCACTGTGCTGCCTGCGTTTCATCCATGTCCCGTATGATGTCTCACTTGACAGGTGTCTTAATAACTTGTGTAATGGGCTCCTCCTACCATACAGAAACGGCTAGCTTTCGGCCTTACTGATACTGATATAATTCATCTAATTTCGTTCCTGCAAAGTTCATAGGGCTCAGGCGCAGAGTATTCGTGAATTATTTTCAGCAAAGAAGATGAACTGGTCGTGCTTATCGTACCTTGGTGAAATCTTCAAACTTCATTAAACTTGAGCTCTTTGCCTCGCTGAAATGGACTATGCCATCTTAAAATAACAGTACAGCAGAGAACAGAAGCGAAGGCATTCCTTGGATCTTGGGAATTCTGTGGAACTCAATGGGGTGGGGGACAGGTAGTAGGTTTTTACGCATAACAAATGCAGCATATTTGTCTCGATTTTTCGATATACTTCTCACACACATTTTAGACCACCTTCTGTCCTAAAACTTCCTCTTAACTTCTCATATTAAAACCAGTAAGGCGCCGTAGTTGGCGATGAACGAGCGAGCGCGAAGGAAATGTATGGCGAATTTCAACTCCATCGGGTAAGTAGTTTCTGAGATACACAAAGGGTGCGCACGCGCGCACGTGCAGAGGCACACCACCCATGACTTGTGGAAAAGTGGCGGCTGAGAGGTCCCTAACCGCACACCAAATTTGAACAAAATCGTCTCCGCCGTTCCTGAGATATGGAATAGGGGTGTGCACGTGCGCACGTGCTGAGGTACCCTATCCCTGACTTGTGGGAAGGCGGCTGCTGAGGGGTCCCTAACAACATACAAAATTTGAACACAATCGGCTCAGACATTGCAGAGTTTTTGCGAGAAAACACTTTCCAACACCCCTCACGCGACACGTGCCACGCGCAGTGGTAGTCACCCACATGAGTCAGCACTGGTCTCAAATATGGAAGGTTGGATAGGGCTGCTCAGCTAAGAAGTCCGCTTGTTAATCGGACGTGTGGTTGCAGATATATGAGCGAGCTCGCTCGTAATTACCTTGACCACACGTCCGATTAACAAGCGGACTTCTTAGCTGAGCAGCCCTATCCAACCTACCCTGTTTGAGACCGGTGCTGAGTCATGTGGGTGACTACCACTGCGCGTGGCGCGTGCCGCGTGAGGGGTGTTGGAAAGTGTTTTCTCGCAAAAACTCTGCAATGTCTGAGCCGATTGTGTTCAAATTTTGTATGTGGTTAGGAACCCCTCAGCCGCCGCCTTCCCACACGTCAGGGATAGGGTGCCTCAGCACGTGCGCACGTGCACACCCCTATTCCATATCTCAAGAACGGCGGAGACGATTTTGTTCAAATTTGGTGTGCGGTTAGGGACCTCTCCGCCGCCACTTTTCCACAAGTCATGGGTGGGGTGCCTCTGCACGTGCGCACGTGCGCACCCTTTGTGTATCTCAGAAACTACTTACCCGATGGAGTTGAAATTCGCCGTACATTTCCTTCGCGCTCGCTCGTTCATCGCCAACTACGGCGCCTTACTGTTTTTTAATATGAGAAGTTAAGAGGAAGTTTTAGGACAGAAGGTGGTCTAAGATGTATGTGAGAAGTATATTGAAAAATCGAGACAAATATGCTGCATTTGTTATGCGTAAAAACCCACTACCTGTCCCCCACCCCATTGAGTTCCACAGAATTCCCAAGATCCAAGAATCTTCGCTTCTGATCTCTGCTGTACTGTTATTTTAAGATGGCATAGTCCATTTCAGCGAGGCAAAGAGCTCAAGTTTAATGAAGTTTGAAGATTTCACCAAGGTACGATAAACACGACCAGTTCATCTTCTTTGCTGAAAATAATTCACGAATACTCTGCGCCTGAGCCCTATGAACTTTGCAGGAACGAAATTAGATGAATTATATAAGTTAAGTGTAAGGCCGAAAGCTAGCCGTTTCTGTATGGTAGGAGGAGCCCATTACACAAGTTATTAAGACACCTGTCAAGTGAGACATCATACGGGACATGGATGAAACGCAGGCAGCACAGTGCCTAAGCCGACATGCGTCGATGACAACAGTCCGATGGGTAATGGTGGCTGTGAGAAGGGGCAGTGTTGTCGGAGAGACATGCAGATACATCCGCTGATATGATATATGGTGGAAGAGGGAACAGCAACCAGCAGCTAGATTCTGGTCGCGAGCCTCCTCCAGTAACGCCGCCACACTCAGCACACCGCAGCAAAGCCGGTCTTTTCGTATAGCCGGTCTTTTCAACGTCTGGTCTTTTTATCCTTTTCATCATAATGGATTTATGATGCAATCCCAACCATTTTATTTGGATCGAACTGGAATATTAAATTTGATAGCGAAATCAGATTTTAACTACAAGACATTTTGATTTCTAGATTAATATTCAACACGTAATCGATCGGGAAGTATAACTGCATACCAGCTTGTTTATGTAGCGTGTAATATCTTCCTTACCTAGTATCCGACTCATGGCAGTCACATTTATTTATTATTATGTATTTTGTTTTGTTATCGATGTTCGAGTATGAGCTGGTTTGAAATGGTTCAGTATTGGGAAACCTCATGGATTTCGGTCGGTTCAGTAATCAGACTGGGTTATTGAAAAAAGATGAAACCGCTAATGGTTGATCTATCTTATACTCTGAGAACGCATTCTGATATGGCTGCCCGGGCACCGTTGCCAAAGTTCCGGCTGATTCAATATACGGATAACGGGTGTCAATCTGTCAATCTGATGAGTGATTCGATGCTCCCGACTCCCGAGTGACATCATTACTTTGCCTGGCTCTGCAGTGCAGGAAAGAACCCACACACATATTACCCACACATATGTGACATCGGGTCCATCATTTGATGATGACATGACGATCAATCAAAGATTCAGACTCGAGATGGATTGGGACAGTTGCACGGTGCCGTAAATTGAAACCTTGAAACCTAAATGAAGCCTCACATGAAACCACACATAAATGTATACAACAACTGCTCACAAATTTGAAGAGTTCGCCAAATATTCTGAGTAGTAGTAGTGTATTCTGAGTAGTAAGAAAGGGTGATCATGCTGGAGCACAGATAAACAGCGTTAGGTGGGATGAGATCAACGCCGGTCATATTATGTAGGAAAACGACGAGCCTCATTTCGACAATCGACGACAGTACTGACAATGGCAATATTTCACAACACGTCATTTTCTTTTAACGTTTATAGAGATAGGTCCGTGGTCCAAAAATATCGTCAGATATCTGCAAACGGAAGGTCTGTTCAAACGAAGGATGTTGGCTCACTTAAAAGTAGAGTGGAGTGTTCCCGCGCCACAACTGTCAAAAAACCCTGGCGATAACGAACAGCGGTTTTACATCCGCATGGTTCGAATGTGACAGGGGCACTTTTCAAGGATCGCCTCTTAGTGGCTTGCTGTTTGATTTAGCACTTTAAATTTTAGCGCTAAACGTCAGAGCCAACCAAAATATACGGGGTATTAATATTCCCAATGTGGAAATTAAGCTTAGTCTGTATGCGGACGACATTACTGGGTGTATCCGTGATCAGGGCTCTGCCGAAACATTTATTAGAGTCATGGATGATTTCCGGGAAGCTTCTGGGCTTGCGTTAAACATGGGGAAAAGTAACGTCATGTGGCTAGGAACAGATACAAGCAGGGAAGATTCCATCGGGGAAATTAGCACGGCCAAAAACGTGAAGACCCTGGGCATACATGTTAGTGCCAGTGAGACGTGTGTACCAAAAAATGTGGACCCTATCTGTACGAAAATAGAAGGCGTGATAAACATGTAGGGTATGTATGTATGTATATATTAACGTAAACAGACCGTTCCACACGACAGGGTTATTCTTCGGTCTTCCATACATGAACATAAAAATGAGTGAGCTAAAACAGTAAAAAGTGAGCTAAAACAGTAAAAAGTGAGCTAAAACAGTTTGCCCTGTTTTGCCGACATCGTACAATTATTGAGCAAGTGTAGACCCTTACGCTGAAAGGGCGTATTACAGTTTACAAGTCACTTATTGCGTCGCAGCTTGTATACCTGTGCGCTTACATCAAAATACTGCACAAAAATATATCGCAGAATCATGCGCTTTCTGTGGCGTGGACGGCCACCAAAAGTGGCACAGCGCATTCTCTGTCAGAAAATAGAGGACGGGGGCCTAAACGCTATAAATCTTCCATTATTTTGTAAGTCAC
>JAXIVJ010003980.1:5000-15000 GCA_036785665.1 Chirona hameri | reverse complement strand
ACCACTATGAATCAATCATACGATTTCAACTGCGGGTTAACAACACGGCGACTCGGAGCACGACGCACTCTTTCACTTCGACGTAAGGGCATCGGCTCACTCGCGACAGGCGGCGCATCAGGGCTATCGGAACTGAACCTGACATGTCGCGAGCTTTCACGCTCCACAGATGAGCTGCTTGCACTGGGAGAAATCTCGCTACGTGGGGAAAACGAGCACGGTAACAGTGGACGATGACTGCGCAGGAACCGTCTGTTGCGCCATAATATGCGACCACTGGGCATCTTAACAAGGTAGTCACGATGATCACCCACGCCGATGATCACGCCCGTCCCGTCCCACTGGCCTGTGCGTGGGTCCTGCACATCCACAGTTGCACCGACCCGAATGCCACACAGAGGCTTGGCGGCGCTGTTGTACCGATCACGAACGTTCTCAGCTGTGCGAGCGCGGGACTTCTCACATTTCTAGGCGGCTGTTTGCCACTCGGCGGCGAAGGCTCTGCGGTGAGCTGGGACCGATGACTGTAGCGGGTGGCCGAACAGTATTTGGGCTGGTGAGCGCCCATGCTCGCCAGGAGTGTTCCTCAACTCTAAAAGTCCCCTGGCGAAGTCATCGCTGTCCAGGTCACCATGCTGCGTCGCCTTCATCATCAGTCGCTTGACTGATTTCACTCCAGCCTCGGCGTGTCCGTTGCTCTGTGGATAATGGGGACTAGATAAGACCAGTGACACACCCCATCTCTTGAGAAATTATCTCGTCCTTCTGGCTGTGAATTGAGGACCACCGTCAGCTCGGAGCACTGTCGGCACGCCTGTAGCAGCAAAAGTTTCCCTCAGCAGGCCAACAAGCTGGCGTGACGTTGCCTCCCCCGACATTCCTTCACGATGGGCCAGTTGAACAAGCAATCAACATACACGAAGTAGGTCTTGCCGGCATGATGAAAATAATCAGCTGAGACGGTCTGGAAAACTCTGCTGGGTAGCGGATCCGTCATCATGGTCTCCTTCTGGTGGCTGGGGAGCAGTGTCCTGCAAAGGCGACACGAGGTCACTACATTGGTCACTGCGTTGTCGATGTTCGGCCAATAAACAGTCTGTCTTGCTCTCATCTTCGTACGACTGATACCTTGATGACTGTCGTGTAAACTACGCAGCACTTCTGGTCTCAGACTGCGAGGTATCACTAATCTAGGCCCACACACAATTAGACCGTCGTCCACAGTGAGCTTGTCACGGACGCCCCAATAAGGCCGCATGGCGTTGCTCAATTCTCCCTTTGTGCCAGGGAAGCCAGCAGAGATAAGTGTCCGCAATTCCTGATATTCGGCATCTCGCAGAGACGCTGCACGTACCTTCTCAAGCGGCTCAGGCTGTATAGGCATGAGACGAGTGCCGTCACCCGTCACTGCGCTGACTGTTGTCATGACGATCTGTCGAACGTGGTGACTCAGCTCGGCTTCAGCTTCCTCGTCCTCTGGAGTCGGGTCGCTGACTGGTGCACGTGAGAGCACATCCGGAATGGCCAATGCCGTGCCAGCTCGCCATTCTGCTGTGAACTGGTACATGGTTAACTTCTCCCGCAGGCGAAGCAAACGAGGGTTTTCGATATCGCTCAGCGAGCGGGAATTTAAGATCGGGATCAGTGGTCTGTGATCGGTGATCAGGGTATAGTTGGGACAACCTGCCAAATACACCCGGCACTTCTTGGTGGCCCACGCTATCGCCAACATCTCCAGCTCGATCACAGCATATCTGCTCTCGGTGTCGGTCAGGAACCTTGATCCGCATTGGATCATCTTCCATTCTGCTCCGTGTTGCTGCATCAGCACGTACCCGAGGCCGTGTTGCCGGGACGCATCTGTCTGCAACACTGTTGGCAGTTCTGGAGCGAAGTATGCCAGGACCGGTGGAGAAACCAGCGCCTCTTTGACCTTGTCAAAAGCCGCGTCGAGGTGAGAAGTCCACGACCACTCGTTCTTGGGCTTGAGCAGATTGCGCAGCGGCTCTGCGGCATCGGCTATCCATGGTGAGAACTCGCCGAGTTGTCCCACCATTCCGAGAAAACTCCGGAGGTCTGTGAGGTTTGTCGGTGTTGGGAACGATGCGATGGCGTCCACCTTCTGACTGTCCGGGACGAATCCTTCTGTGCTCAGCTTGTACCCACATAACTCCACTTCAGATGTCGCGAACTCCACTTTCGCAGGATTCAGAGTGATGCCATGTTCTTCGCATCTCTCCAGGATAGTCCACACGTGATCAAGATGAGTCCACCACCTTGCTTGTACGTGGTACGCCGTCCAGTGCTTGGTCTCCACGTCGTCCATACTCATCTCCACTCGTGATCAGGCCTTGGGGAGCTCTTCGAAACTGATAACTCTTCCAGGGGGTGATGAATGTTGTGAGTTGCTGATCCTCAGGGGCGATAGCCATCTGGAAGTATCCGTTCTTGGCGTCAAACTTCGAGAAGTATTTCGCGTCCTTGCTGACTCCCGATACCGCTTCGTGTGGGGTGCAGACGGGATGCGGTCCTCGTTTGACATACGCGTTGAGCTTTGTCAGGTCGACGCAGATTCGCACATCTTCAGAGTTTTTCTTCGGGACTACCACAATGGGATGACACCATTCGGTAGGTTCTTGCACGAGAACGATGATCGACTTTGTTTCGAGGTCGTCCAATTGTTGCTTCACCTTGGTTCTCCAACTGAATGGGATTTTGCGAGCTGCGATGAGAGCAAACGGCTTTGCATCTTCTCTGATGTGTATTTGCATCGGGCCGCCTGCCATCTCTCCTAGCATTGATGTGTCGAACACGCTTGGGAATGCTGCTTCCATCTGTTCCAGATGCTCTTCCCTCTGCTGTGGTGACGGTTCGCCCATGTCGGAGGACCATGTCGGCTTGCATGGTCTGCTGCGGTGACTGTTGGACGCCGCCGATCGAACATGCGGTCCGATGTGACGTGGCTTCATCCCCGGCGACTCGTCTTCTGTAGATGTCGCTGCTTGTCGATTTGTGGCTATAGGTGGCAGCACCCGCTGTTGCTGAGATTCTCCGCTCATAGGTGGCGCCACATCAGGTGATCGACTTCCAACCGGTAGACCGCTGGTGGAAGGTGCTGGTTCTGCTGTAGCCGATCCCAATGCCGCCGTGGTCGTCGTCCTCACCGCTGCGCTCGCAGTCGCCGGCACCGCGTTGGTCGCGACCGCCAGCACCGCTGCGGTCGCTGTCGCCGGCGTCGCTGCGGTCGCTGTCGCCGGCACCGCTGCGGCCGCGGTCGCTGGCAGCACCGCTGCGGTCACCGGCGCTGTTGTAGTTGTGGTTGCCTGTAGATCTGGCTCGTCATCGGTAGCCGTGTTCACCGGCTGCACAGACTGGATCTTCCTGGAGAAACATGCCGGCAGAATGTGCAGGTCTATGGAGTGAAACCATGACAGGAGAGCCGATCGCACGTCTTCTATGACATAAATGTCTGCTGTAACGGCGCGCTGACCGATGCGAATAACGGCAGTGAACATTCCGGGGCAATTCAGCGGTTTTCCATCTGCAGAAAACAGTCTCTCCTTCGATGGGATCAGGTTTCGGAGATGAACACCGATGGCGCATGCGTGCTCGGGACCCACAACCGTGGACTCAGCCCCAGTGTCAGGAGTCCATGACAGTTGGCCGATGCCGTTCAAGTGTTCAACACTTGCCCGTATCTGAGGCGTTTTACGGAACATGGGACCCGATGACAACACGTCCGATATCATGACGCGATGCTGCACGCGATCATTGAACCGCCTCACCTCCCCGCCGAAACGGCGCTCAGAAGCGTCTCGCTGTGTCGCTCCAGTTCCATCGGGTGCCGTGGAACGGCTCTGGCCGGGAGGCTGCTGACCTCTCATCTGGCGGCCGCGAGATGAAGCTCTGCTTCTGCAGGCTACCGCCAGGTGGCCACGTCGTCCACAAGCCTGACAGATGCTGTCACGAGCTCGGCAGTCGGTCAGGTCAACGTGCCATTCACCGCCACAGAAGCGGCATTTTCTCGTCGGCGGATTCTTGTTCCTGTGGGCTGCAGAGACACGGTTGGCAGACATATTTTGACCTTGGAGCTCATCACGACCACACTGGGCATTTTCACGAGCACGACATATGTTTACTGCCTTTTGTAACGTGAGCGATTCATCTGCAAGAAGTTCTTCTAGCACTGCAGTGTCGCGTATGCCTGTAACTATTTTGTCACGGATTTGATCATCCTGGCAATGCTCACAGAAATTGCAAAATTCATGGATTTCTTTCACCGCCATTAAGAAATCATTGAACGACTCTCCGGCCTCTTGAACCCGTTGAAAAAATTCACGTCTGTCTAGAATCACATTTCTTTGCTTGCGCAGGTGCTCCCCGATTTTCTCTATTATGACATCTGTCGTGACTGTCACATCATCCAGGGCAACATTTAACGAGTACTTCACTAGCCTGATCAGATCATCATCTAGAAGTGCGACCAAAGCAGCCTTTTGCTCTTCAGGCGATAGCTGATTCATTCGTGTCAGTTTACAATGGCCTCTAAATTTCTCTTTCCAAACAGATAATTATCTCAGGGATGCACCCGAGACCAGGTGTGGAGCTGATGCAAGCGCTGCCGAGGGCAAACAACCAGCAGTGCGCGGGCCTGGTTCTGTCTCACCTTGCTCTGCGGAGCGTACCTGGCGACCTTGTATGGCTGGCGTTGCTAGAGCCAGAAGGCGTTCTGTCAAGCGCTCTTCTCTCTCACGTGCCTCCAACCTGTCTTGAGCCGCCGTCTCCATCTGTTGTCTGAGCAGCACGGTCAGCTGCTCTACCGCCGCCTCCGCTGCTGAAACCATCTTGATGCACCTCCAGCATGCCAACTGATGAAGTTACTGAGTATTGACTTAGAGTAAGTTCAGTTTTTACTCGACCGCGCCATGTTAGGTATGTGTATTGGCGTGCAACGTACCGCCCGCAGGAGCCAACCTAACACACTGGCCGGCGACTCCGGCCGACCCAGCACGGCGCCGCGGGCGGGCCAGGTCAGCCCACGCAGGGGCGCACTCAGTCCGGAATCTGGGGTCGGCACACTAGGTGAACCAAGAAGACTGGGGCTTTCGCATATACTTTTCATTTTATCATGCACAGTCATGCAGATAATACCCAACGCACGATTATCTGCTGCGTTGTAGACACACTCCTTGTTAGCAACGCGTTTTTGTTTGTTTGAGGTCTTCTGTTCTTGCCTTGCTACCAGCTCCTTATGTTGGATTTCTCACGCAAACCGGGCCGCGTTGTGCGTGCCCGTCCGCTCCAAGATCGATGCCATCAATTTATGATAATGGCCTCGTATATGGATGACCAATCCTTGCCGCATGGTGGCCATCGATTGGTACTGATGATAAATGTTCGGCACCGGGCCGGACTCGTGCATGTGTGATGGCCGCAGGAAACTGAGGGGCCTGTGCCACGCACTCGACACGCAATGCAAACATCAACAGCAGCCAGCTGCAGGGGGCACTACGCGCGACATCACATATTAGGCTCACCCGCCAAAAGGCGCTCGACTATCTAGAATACAGGCTAATGTGAACACATATGAGCCATATTTTGCTTTAAACGGTATCGTTAAATAGTATTTAACCATGTAAATGGTACATAGTATCAGTGTTCCCAAAAATATATGATTGGATTTACCATGAACCACTTCAATTTGAAACGATGACACATCTAAATTATCTAAGAAAAGATATGTCGCGTCTTTGAACATCTGTGGTAGAGGAGGAGACAGAGCATTGCCGGCCTTTTCTTCCTGAGCGCGACCTCTGACACTGTCTGACCGTACCTCCACAGGGTGTACGCTGCAGCTTCGGACCGGCGGCACATCTCTGAGCGACGCGGACATACCCCGAGCCGCCGCCGACTGCTTCATCATGCGACCCCCGACCGCTGGCCGGCGGCAGAGCGCTCGGTTCACCAAGCTGTCTGTACGCGGCGCACCAGGCCGCTGTCATCGCAGCTTCCTGCAGCTCACGGACGTCCAGTGGCGCGGCAGGCTGCGTCCGGCCGCTGAGCTGCACCGCGCCGCTAGCGGCAAACTCCACAGACTATGCGGCAAGCCGGCCTCGGGCCGACGCGTCGCCGTCACCACCAACCAATCGAATGCCTTATCTCTGTACTCACACCGCGCCGGCGACGGTGGCGCCTTCCTTTTCCACGTGACGTTTTTAGATAGGAGCATGTGTGAGGACGAGGTGCTGCGAGGGCCCGAGGGTAGCCGGACATTGGACGAAGCGTCGCACCAGTGCCGGCTGACGTTACGGTTACCGGTTGGGTATCGCGCACGGTTGCAGCTGACGTGGCGGAAGAACTGCTCTGTCGTGGCGTCGCTCAGTGACGGTGACGGTGTGTATGCCCGGACTGTACGGCGCAGCACCTCGCTGGTGACGGTCACAAACCGCGTGTCGCTGGCTTTGACCACCGACCACCGGTCAGGACCGGGACCGGAGCCAAGGCAGGAGCCGGAGCCCGAACCAGGGTCCGAGCCAGGGTCCGAGCCAGGGCCCGAGTACGGTCCCGAGTCCGGGCCCGAGTCAGGGCTGGGATTGGAGCCTGTGCTCGAACTACGCTGGTCAGCCGAGCCAGCAGACAACGCCACTGCCGCCTGCGGCTGGCCGTGGATGGGCCACGCTGGGTGGTGCTACTACATTTCACAGGAGACGGCCGTGTGGCAGGAAGCGGCCACAGCCTGCAGTTCTCTTGACGGCTCGCTGGTTACCGTCAGTGACGCTGCCACCGAGAAACTACTGACAGCTGTACTGACTGACAGGTGAGTTCCGAGAGACTACTGACAGCTGTACTGACTGACAGGTGAGTTCCGAGAGACTACTGACAGCTGTACGGACTGACAGGTGAGTTCCGAGAGACTACTGACAGCTGTACTGACTGACAGGTGAGTTCCGAGAGACTACTGACAGCTGTACTGACTGACAGGTGAGTTCCGAGAGACTACTGACAGCTGTACGGACTGACAGGTGAGTTAGTGCTACTGACAGCTGTACGGACTGACAGGTGAGTTCCGAGAGACTACTGACAGCTGTACTGACTGACAGGTGAGTTAGTGCTACTGACAGTAGCACTATATCACCTGTCAGTCAGTGCAGCTGTCAGTAGCACTAACTCACCTGTCAGTCCGTACAGCTGTCAGTAGCACTATATCACCTGTCAGTCAGTACAGCTGTCAGTAGCACTAACTCACCTGTCAGTCAGTACAGCTGTCAGTAGTCTCTCGGAACTCATCTGTCAGTCAGTACAGCTGTCAGTAGCACTAACTCACCTGTCAGTCAGTACAGCTGTCAGTAGCACTAACTCACCTGTCAGTCCGTACAGCTGTCAGTAGCACTAACTCACCTGTCAGTCAGTACAGCTGTCAGTAGCACTAACTCACCTGTCAGTCAGTACAGCTGTCAGTAGCACTAACTCACCTGTCAGTCAGTACAGCTTTCAGTAGCACTAACTCACCTGTCAGTCAGTACAGCTGTCAGTACCACTAACTCACCTGTCAGTCCGTACAGCTGTCAGTAGCACTAACTCACCTGTCAGTCAGTACAGCTGTCAGTAGCACTAACTCACCTGTCAGTCAGTACAGCTGTCAGTAGCACTAACTCACCTGTCAGTCCGTACAGCTGTCAGTAGCACTAACTCACCTGCCAGTCCGTTCACCTGTCAGTAGCACTAACTCACCTGTCAGTCCGTACAGCTGTCAGTAGCACTAACTCACCTGTCAGTCCGTACAGCTGTCAGTAGCACTAACTCACCTGTCAGTCAGCTGTACTGACTGACAGGTGAGTTCCGAGAGACTACTGACAGCTGCACTGACTGACAGGTGAGTTCCGAGAGACTACTGACAGCTGTACTGACTGACATGTGAGTTAGTGCTACTGACAGCTGTACGGACTGACAGGTGATTTAGTGCTACTGACAGCTGTACTGACTGACAGGTGAGTTCCGAGAGACTACTGACAGCTGTACTGACTGACAGGTAAGTTCCGAGAGACTACTGACAGCTGTACTGACTGACAGGTGAGTTAGTGCTACTGACAGCTGTACTGACTGACAGGTGAGTTAGTGCTACTGACAGCTGTACGGACTGACAGGTGAGTTAGTGCTACTGACAGCTCTACTGACTGACAGGTGAGTTAGTGCTACTGACAGCTGTACTGACTGACAGGTGAGTTCCGAGAGACTACTGACAGATGTACTGACTGACAGGTGAGTTATTGCTACTGACAGCTGTACTGACTGACAGGTGAGTTAGTGCTACTGACAGCTGTACTGACTGACAGGTGAGTTAGTTCTACTGACAGCTGTACTGACTGACAGGTGATTTAGTGCTACTGACAGCTGTACTGACTGACAGGTGAGTTCCGAGAGACTACTGACAGCTGTACTGACTGACAGGTAAGTTCCGAGAGACTACTGACAGCTGTACTGACTGACAGGTGAGTTAGTGCTACTGACAGCTGTACTGACTGACAGGTGAGTTAGTGCTACTGACAGCTGTACGGACTGACAGGTGAGTTAGTGCTACTGACAGCTCTACTGACTGACAGGTGAGTTAGTGCTACTGACAGCTGTACTGACTGACAGGTGAGTTCCGAGAGACTACTGACAGATGTACTGACTGACAGGTGAGTTATTGCTACTGACAGCTGTACTGACTGACAGGTGAGTTAGTGCTACTGACAGCTGTACTGACTGACAGGTGAGTTAGTGCTACTGACAGCTGTACGGACTGACAGATGAGTTCCGAGAGACTACTGACAGCTGTACTGACTGACAGGTGAGTTAGTGCTACTTACAGCTGTACTGACTGACAGGTGAGTTATTGCTACTGACAGCTGTACTGACTGACAGGTGAGTTAGTTCTACTGACAGCTGTACTGACTGACAGGTGAGTTAGTGCTACTGACAGCTGCACTGACTGACAGGTGAGTTCCGAGAGACTACTGACAGCTGTAGTCTCTCTGACTGACAGGTGAGTTAGTGCTACTGACAGCTGTACGGACTGACAGGTGAGTTAGTGCTACTGACAGCTGCACTGACTGACAGGTGAGTTATTGCTACTGACAGCTGTACTGACTGACAGGTGATATAGTGCTACTGACAGCTGTACTGACAGGTGAGTTAGTGCTACTGACAGCGGTACTGACTGACAGGTGAGTTAGTGCTACTGAGAGCTAACTGATGAATATGTTAGCGTAGCATATATTATGCATGGTTGAAACACCAACGTTAAGCATCTATTGAGCAGGTTAAATGTACGTTACGTTCCGCCTGGGAGCTGGCTGCGCGGCCGCCCCCCTCCCCTCCCCCCCGGAAAAAATAACACGTCAATATGAGCTGGTAATCGGTTTACTATAGTCGGCTATACAGTCAGCGGAGCCGAGGTCGGGTGATTTCGTCGATAGACTCTTAGAGATGCCATCGAAACGTGATACTTGAAGCATTGAAACATGATGACCTTTCACTGTAGCAGTGGCGTCGCCACACAATTTTGATGAGTGGGGGCAAGACAGTTTTTTTTCGAGGGAGGGGGCAGCTAGGAGTGTGTGTGTGTGTGTGTGGGGGGGGGGGGGGGGGCAGCCCCATAGGGATAATGTTAAAATCCTGCGAATCGGGGGGGGGGGGGGGGGGGGGGCGGACCCCGGCCGGTATATATATATATATATATATATATATATATATATATATATATATATATATATATATATATATATATATATATATATATATATATATATATATATATATATATATATATATATATATATATATATATATATATATATATATATATATATATATATATATATATATATATATATATATATATATATATATATATATATATATATATAATATATATATATATATATATATATATATATATATATATATATATATATATATATATAATATATATATATATATATATATATATATATATATA
>JAXIVJ010003980.1:0-2500 GCA_036785665.1 Chirona hameri | reverse complement strand
CTATCTATCTATCTATCTATCTATCTATCTATCTATCTATCTATCTATCTATCTATCTATCTATCTATCTATCTATCTATCTATCTATCTATCTATCTATCTATCTATCTATCTATCTATCTATCTATCTATCTATCTATCTATCTATCTATCTATCTATCTATCTATCTATCTATCTATCTATCTATCTATCTATCTATCTATCTATCTATCTATCTATCTATCTATCTATCTATCTATCTATCTATCTATCTATCTATCTATCTATCTATCTATCTATCTATCTATCTATCTATCTATCTATCTATCTATCTATCTATCTATCTATCTATCTATCTATCTATCTATCTATCTATCTATCTATCTATCTATCTATCTATCTATCTATCTATCTATCTATCTATCTATCTATCTATCTATCTATCTATCTATCTATCTATCTATCTATCTATCTATCTATCTATCTATCTATCTATCTATCTATCTATCTATCTATCTATCTATCTATCTATCTATCTATCTATCTATCTATCTATCTATCTATCTATCTATCTATCTATCTATCTATCTATCTATCTATCTATCTATCTATCTATCTATCTATCTATCTATCTATCTATCTATCTATCTATCTATCTATCTATCTATCTATCTATCTATCTATCTATCTATCTATCTATCTATCTATCTATCTATCTATCTATCTATCTATCTATCTATCTATCTATCTATCTATCTATCTATCTATCTATCTATCTATCTATCTATCTATCTATCTATCTATCTATCTATCTATCTATCTATCTATCTATCTATCTATCTATCTATCTATCTATCTATCTATCTATCTATCTATCTATCTATCTATCTATCTATCTATCTATCTATCTATCTATCTATCTATCTATCTATCTATCTATCTATCTATCTATCTATCTATCTATCTATCTATCTATCTATCTATCTATCTATCTATCTATCTATCTATCTATCTATCTATCTATCTATCTATCTATCTATCTATCTATCTATCTATCTATCTATCTATCTATCTATCTATCTATCTATCTATCTATCTATCTATCTATCTATCTATCTATCTATCTATCTATCTATCTATCTATCTATCTATCTATCTATCTATCTATCTATCTATCTATCTATCTATCTATCTATCTATCTATCTATCTATCTATCTATCTATCTATCTATCTATCTATCTATCTATCTATCTATCTATCTATCTATCTATCTATCTATCTATCTATCTATCTATCTATCTATCTATCTATCTATCTATCTATCTATCTATCTATCTATCTATATCTATATCTATATATCTATATCTATATCTATATCTATATCTATATCTATATCTATATCTATATCTATATCTATATCTATATCTATATCTATATCTATATCTATATCTATATCTATATCTATATCTATATCTATATCTATATCTATATCTATATCTATATCTATATCTATATCTATATCTATATCTATATCTATATCTATATCTATATCTATATCTATATCTATATCTATATCTATATCTATATCTATATCTATATCTATATCTATATCTATATCTATATCTATATCTATATCTATATCTATATCTATATCTATATCTATATCTATATCTATATCTATATCTATATCTATATCTATATCTATATCTATATCTATATCTATATCTATATCTATATCTATATCTATATCTATATCTATATCTATATCTATATCTATATCTATATCTATATCTATATCTATATCTATATCTATATCTATATCTATATCTATATCTATATCTATATCTATATCTATATCTATATCTATATCTATATCTATATCTATATCTATATCTATATCTATATCTATATCTATATCTATATCTATATCTATATCTATATCTATATCTATATCTATATCTATATCTATATCTATATCTATATCTATATCTATATCTATATCTATATCTATATCTATATCTATATCTATATCTATATCTATATCTATATCTATATCTATATCTATATCTATATCTATATCTATATCTATATCTATATCTATATCTATATCTATATCTATATCTATATCTATATCTATATCTATATCTATATCTATATCTATATCTATATCTATATCTATATCTATATCTATATCTATATCTATATCTATATCTATATCTATATCTATATCTATATCTATATCTATATCTATATCTATATCTATATCTATATCTATATCTATATCTATATCTATATCTATATCTATATCTATATCTATATCTATATCTATATCTATATCTATATCTAGATCTAGATCTAGATCTAGATCTAGATCTAGATCTAGATCTAGATCTAGATCTAGATCTAGATCTAGATCTATATCTATATCTATATCTATATCTATATCTATATCTATATCTATATCTATATCTATATCTATATCTATATCTATATCTATATCTATATCTATATCTATATCT
>JAXIVJ010003979.1:50000-87919 GCA_036785665.1 Chirona hameri | reverse complement strand
CAAAGCCTTATCTTGCAACTATTATCTCACAAAGTGCTCCAGAGTGTATAATGCATTTCCCGCATAAGTAAAAGTGAAATTTTAAGCAAAGGTCAAGGTCAAGGATTTGTCGTGGTCACAAAAGGTCACAGGTCTACGAATGCCATGCGACACATGTTGTATGGATTATTTTACACGTATAATTCGATAGAAGCAGCCATTTTCACAGCCTGACACCATATAATCGTTCTCAGGTCAAGGTCAGGTCACAATAAGGTCAACATTTTGAAATTGATTAATCTAAATAAACATTGCATGTTTCTAGACTAGTTTTGTCTTCTAAATACATTGGTGGCATTTATTGGTCTGTATCTGGTCAGTAAAAGCCAAAAAACGCAATTAAAAAAAATGACGTCATGAGTTACTTGTTCTTAGAGAGCCATAAGTCAGTCAAAAATAAAGGAATTGCTTTGAAATTTGGTTTGAACATCTTTCATACTCGGTTCTCTAATATTTCTTCCGTTTTTTTGAAAATCTTCAAACAAAAAACTTTTGTGGAAATTCTTCCCCAAAAATCAGTTTTTTGCATTTTTGGGGGTCAAAAACCCAAAGTTTTGACAATCTGAGATAACCATGTCAAAGACAATGTTATTTCCCTTCTTTTGACGCCTTTTATTTGCAATTTGCAGTAACACGCTATTTTCTACGATTTTGCAAACATTTAACGTTTTTTCACTAAAAATGACATGGCATGACGTCACTAAAACGTCATTATTTGCCAAAAAAATCACGAATTAAAAAAAAAATGGCAGAAGACGTAGAATTGATGCACCATAAGCTACCGTAAGTTTCACTTTGATATCTGTCATAGTTGTCAAGTTATGGAGAAAATCCGGGAGGGGGGGTAAAATTTACACCCCCCCCCCAGCGCCGCGCGGGTTAAAGAGCTCTGAGTCATTCTGAGAGAGCCCTCAGCCTCCCTGAAAGAGTCCTTAGACTCGGGCTGAGGAAATACGTAGCTTGGCCTGAAAGGATCTAACTTTTTAGATATAGGTCGAAATTTAGCGACTAGCATTGGTGTTTGCGATTGGAGCTAACTACGATTGCGGTTGGAAATTGTGATTGGAGCTCCAATCCACAACCGAGAGCTTTGCCAAGGGGGGCGTAGGAGATCATGACCCCCTCCTGGAGGGTAACCGAGATCGGCTTGAGGGGCCCCTTGATCGGCCTGAGAGGGCCCTCGGTCGGCTTGAGGGGTCCTTGTTCGGTCTGAGGAGCCCTCGATCGGCTTGAGCCGCGGTCCTCAGTCGGCTTGACGAAGCCCTCGGTCGGCTTGAGGGTTCCTCAGCTGTCTTAGAGAAAATTTGCAGGCTAAACAGAGCCCATTCTTGACTTGAGCGGGCCCCAGGCTGGTCTGTGATGGAAATTGTCTGGGCCTGAGTGGACCCTGAAGCGATCTGTGAGGTCCCTCTTCTGGTTTGAGACAGCATTCCCCAGGCCTTGGAACAATAGGTTCTTAATTTTCGTTCTGAAAGAACCTTTGTCAGACCTGGGAGAGCCCTAGCTAACCTTAGATGACCGTTTATCACACTGAGAGGACCTTCAATTGGTATAAAAGGGCGCTTTCCCGGCCCCAGAGACCTCTATGTCGGTAAAGAGAGGGACATCCGCTTCTTTGATATGATTATTGATCGACTTAAGAGGACCATCCAGAGGTCTATTTTTTCGGTAACTTGGTAGCGAGCGTTGGCGACATATTTATGTAAGTGAAGCGACAAATATTGGGTTTTGGGGAAGTTTAGACCGTTGTCAGAGGATCAGAACCCGGCCGAACCGAGCAAGAAAATGGACCTTGTTTGTTACATTTGGTTGGGCGTCCCATTCTTTGTGAGAACAAAAAAAGGAAAGTTTTCAGAGTAAAACAAAATGATGACTGGGGACGAAATTTTAAATTTTTAAGCCTGAGGAAAATGGTCCCAAGCACAACAAGATAAATGATCACGCAACAAACAATATGCTTGATGGATTTCACCCACAATACAACACATAGGGTATGCTTGCAACAAAAATATCAACGAGTGGTTTTCTGGATCGTACAGACTTAAGGGAATAGTTAATTAGCAGCCGCGTTTCTTCGGGGCGATCGGTTTTTCTCTGCCGGTATGCGTATTTCGGTTTCCCGCTTTCTAATTGTCACCGGCTAGCGTAAAACCGGACATAAGTCAGTCAAAATATAGATATTGCTTTGAAATTCGGTTTGGGCATCGTCCATACTTGGTTCTCCAATATTTCTTCCGGATTTTGAATATATTTGAGAGAAAAATGGTTTTGTGATGATTATGTTTTGTGAAATTTTTACAAAAATCTAAATTTTGAAATATATTCCAAATCCAGAAGCGATATTCGAGAACCAAGTATGGACGATGCCGAAACTGAATTTCAAAACAATATCTATATTTTTGACTGACTTATGTCCGGTTTTGCGCTAGCCGGTGGCAATTAGAATGCGGGAAACCGCGCGACAGGCCAGCCCGGTAGCGGCCCAGTATCGGCCCATTGACTTGCGTTATTAGCGAGTGGTATCAAGCTTGTATCAAAAGTGAGTGTCGCAGCGAGTGTCGCATTAAAACGTTTTCGGAAATAACTCGCGTATTTATCGAACGATTACAACAAAACTTTCAGTATCCTACTTTTGAACAATTTGACACATACTCTCAACTTTTTAAGTTCTATCCCCATGACCCATGACCTATGACCTGTTTTTCAAGGTCATGTCAGGTGCAACTGGCGTCCCGTAGTATCGGTGCTTGTAACTTGTGCAGTTTCCGAGTGTTTGCTGCTCAGGAGAATATGCAGTATGCACAGGTGTCAACAGGTGAAATTTATGGTTTCCACTGAGATTTTGACCTCAGTTGACCTTTTCAGCGGTCAACTGATGTCAATGATCTCCGATGACCTGATATGACTTGTTTTTGCCCTGTGGCAGTCTCAAGGACATTTTGTGATGCTGATTTCAAATTTGGCATCCATTTTATAGTATTATATGTCCACTGTGGTCATGCACTTTCACAGATCAACCGAGGTCACTGAACACCGATGACCTGAGATGACCTTTTCTAAATCTGGTAGTTTCTAGGACATTTTGTGACGCTGATTTCAAACTTGGCATCCATTTTGCTTCGCTCAGCTTCGCTCATGGAACGCCCATCCAGGCGTGTAACTGAAAGAAATAATTTTGCTTAATATGTGTGTCCTTACCGGGGAGTTTTCATCGTGCGACAGAAATTCCATAGATTCGTCGTGAGCGACAATTCTCGCCATTTATAGACCTCTGGGACCATCGTCCGGTCTGAGAGGCCCCTTGCCAGTTCTGAAAAGGCTTAACCTATGCTAGCATGAGAGGGTCCTTACGAGGTCTGAGAGAGGGAGTCTGAGAGGGCCTTTGCAATACCCGAGAATGTCATAGGCTTGTCCAAGAGGGCCATTGTCAGGCCTGAGAGGACCTTGTGCCAGTTTGAGGAGGCTCTCGGTCATTTTGAGAGCTATTGGTAGATCAAAGGCTCGGCCCAAAACTTAGGTTTGAGGCACCGCCCGACACAATGCCAAAACTCATATGACTGTTTATTTTTGCATTAAGAACTGTTTTTAACCAAACTGCTTTGTACCTATTCCGGATTTATTTCTTTATAATTAGGAAATGTGTTATTTTTCGCCGATTTCAAACGTTTTAGTCGACCCATGGGGCTGATATAGGCCCCCTTGGATCCGTCCCTGTACGCCCCCCCCCCCCCCTAACCCTTTTGAGAAATCGACACCGCTGTGCATAGCCGATACATAATGATACCGTTCAATGTTGTACGAGGCAACGGAAGCATTGAATACTTTATCATTCATTAAACATAAGACCCTTCATCCAAGGGTCTTGTTTTTTATATTAAAAACAACCACCAGATATCCAGCACTTTGCAATACCCGAGATTAAACAATTACCGAAATATTTAATCTCGGAAATCGACGACTATGCCGTGCTTTTGTTTCCAAATTGCATTGGAATTAAACTAACTTGCTTGTTTCCTTTAAGAAGAGGGTTTTAAATTGTTGTTCTCCAGCACATACCTAAGAATGAGCGCTCTAATAAAAATGACTCCGAGGAACACTCCTAATAAAATGATTCTTTAAAATCAATAATCCGCCTGGCAATCTTTTCAAGAATGCGACTTATTTGCGCATAACGTTACATTGTCGAGTGTCGACTACTGCCAAACTGATTTATTTCGGTCATTGTTTAATCATTCCTGATTAGTGGTGCAGTAGACGCCATTTGTGTTTGTTGTGTTCCGTGCAATCAGGGGTGGTAAAGTGTTCTGTCTTTATGGATAAGGTCGGGGACAAAATGCTCCTTCTCATGAAGTACTCGGGGGTCAAAATGCCAGCAAAAATCATTACTATGTCATTTCTGTGAAAATTTGGGGAACTATCAAAGCGTTCAAAATTGTAGCATGCAATGCTTGTACCATCCAAAACCGCAGCCAACAACGTTTGCGACATCCAAAATTCGCCCGGGAAGGGGACATAGTCATGAGCCAAACTCGCCGCATCCAAAATGGTACTCGCCGCATCCAAAACCGTTACATACAGCCACATCCAAAGCCGTGGCAGTCAAGCTTGCGCCATCCAAAACTAATCGGGGGCGGTCATATTGTAACTACTAGCTTCAGCGAAACCCGCTAGATGGCGGGAGTAGCGTGGTGATTACGTAGTCACTCTGGCACGCAAGTCGGCTACAGTGGAATATGTTTATGCGAATGGACATCTGACACCACCCGACGTCGCCTCGCATCGGCCGGCACCCTGGTACCCTGCCGACATCAGAAATGACATAGTAATGATTTTTGCTGGCATTTTGACCCCCGAGTACTTCATGAGAAGGAGCATTTTGTCCCCGACCTTATCTATAAGGACAGGACACTTTACCACCCCTGGTCACGTGACCTGGTTTGGTGACCTGACCTAAGATGACCCGAGGATTTTTTTATAACATAATGTGTACAATTGATGCACACACTGCTGTGCTAAAAATGATGGCGCTGCGCTTCGCCGTTTTTTCGCTATCCGCGAAAAACCTGAGGGGGTGTCTAACCCTCCCCCCCCCCCCCGGCACGGCGCTGGTTAAATTATAGGGATGATGTGAGCATGCAGCCAGGTGTTAGGGTATTCATGTGCAGTAAAAAAAATGACCCCAGGTGTGCTGGGGTCATTTTTGTTGTGCCACTTTTGGTCGGGGCCACTCAAAGCACTTTTACCACCCCTGCGTGCAATGTCGTTATAGGTATACTGTGTATTTCCAATATGATTCGTGATTTGTAAACATACAATATTTGCTTGCAAATACAAGGTGTTTCATAATGAATGTCAATTTTAAAATTATTATTATTTACAGATAAAAATTTTATTTGTTTGTTTGCTGAAGCAGAACATCCGGACATTTGTATTTGTGTGGTGGAATTTGTCCTACTAGCAAAACGTCTCCACGAGAGAACGCCAAAATTGAATACACTTTACGCCTTTCGTCAGGTCGCTTCTTCGGTGGCCCAGGTCGCTTCTTCGGGTCTTTAGACTTTAGAGTCAGCCAACTCCTGTACAGCTTTCAGCCGGTCCAGGCTTAACAAGATGCCTTTATTAGCTCTGTCAGGGGTCACGAGCGGCTCTAGTAGTGCTAGCATGGGTCAGGCGGTCCGGCATTCTCAACTGACAGCTTCAGCTCACTTCAGCGCCTGCACGGAGCTCAGCCAAGTTTCGGATTCAATGGTCGGAGGAAGCTTTAGATTAGATTCTTAGAAACTAAGTATCTATTTAGTGTTTTGCTTACTACCATCTATCTTCAGTGGCTAATATGCTATATGAAATGCTAAAAAATGCCATATATTATGTGCTGATAAAAGTATAAGCAAAAACGTTCGATTTTACTTAGATTTCACCCAATTCTCTCAATTTTTCAAAGGTCATCCATGTCTAGCTGCTATTGGAATATGGCGTATTTTGCCGTTGGGCACGAGGAGAGGAGCCTGACATCGTCACCCCTCAGCTCTCACTGGCTGAGCCCTACTCAGTCTATAAACATGTTAAAAATGAAATGATCCAGCAATTTCATCATACTTGTAAAATATTGGGATGATAGTAGGTTTTAAAATGGATGCCTTGGATTTTCTAAATATTCGTGACTTTGGATCAAGATTAATGATGCTAGACAGATATGCTGTAGTCCAGAGTTGAAACCGGAGGCGTTCACGCTAAGTCAGTCTCGAAAGACGAGGCGTCAGTGTCAGATCACCTCTCGAAATGACCCGAGGCCGTCAGCTGTCAGCTCACCTCTCGAAAATGACCCGAGCGTCAGCTGTCAGCTCACCTCTCGAAAATGACCCGAGGCCGTCAGCTGTCAGCTCACCTCTCGAAAATGACCCGAGGCCGTCAGCTGTCAGATCACCTCTCGAAAATGACCCGAGGCCGTCATCTGTCAGCTCACCTCTCGAAAATGACCCGAGGCCGTCAGCTGTCAGATCACCTCTCGAAAATGACCCGAGGCCGTCATCTGTCAGCTCACCTCTCGAAAATGACCCGAGGCCGTCAGCTGTCAGATCACCTCTCGAAAATGACCCGAGGTAATAGTTTTTTAGCCGATACTAACACAAACCGGAACTTGACACATTTCGAAGTTCAAAACTACTCCACCGGCACTTTTATTTTGCTGGTACAATTGAAGCTAGAGATCCAGAGTCATATAATGTGAATACATAAACCCGCACACCTGACTGGCGTACGGACACGCACATGGCCATGATGAGTGCTCACACCCATCACTACAGTACCTACACGTCATCGCACATAATTTTAGCAATACCCAACACCCACATACATGACCAGATATAGGCGAATGGCAAGGGCATTGCATGCTTCTGTCAGCGAACGATGTAGAGTTAACGAGTTGTTGACATTTGACCCCCTGCCTTATCAGAATCCGGCTGGAGCAATTATAGCGCTCCTATTACGGTACCGTAACGGTCGGCATTTGCGTTAGCAAACAACATTAATTCGGCTATGGCTTATTACTGATGGATGCTAGCATATGATAATAATTATGTAGAATTACACTGAGGCGTAGGCGGCTAATTACGGAGGCGTAGGCGGATAATTACGGAGTGCGTTCATCAGCAATTAAAGCTGACGGCGACAAAATACTGAAATATTCGCTGTTACGTGGTAAGTAGGTGCTTCAATTTTTTTGTTGTTGTTGTAAAGTAGTATTTGCTTAGCCTATTCTGCCATCTCTGACCAGACCTGACCAGGTCTGGTCTGACCTTGCCATCCTGGTCTGTACAGCGGATCTGACCTGCCGTGACCTGGATCTGACCTGCCGTGTCCTGGATCTGACCTGCCGTGTCCTGGATCTGACCTACCGTGCCCTGGATCTGACCTGCCGTGTCCTGGATCTGACCTGCCGTGTCATGGATCTGACCTGCCGTGTCCTGGATCTGACCTGCCGTGTCCTGGATCTGACCTGCCGTGTCCTGGATCTGACCTACCGTGTCCTGGATCTGACCTACCGTGCCCTGGATCTGACTTGCCGTGTCGTGGATCTGACCTGCCGTGTCCTGGATCTGACTTGCCATGTCCTGGATCTGACCTGCCGTGTCTTGGATCTGACCTGCCGTGTCATGGATCTGACCTGCCGTGTCCTGGATCTGACCTGCCGTGTCATGGATCTGACCTGCCGTGTCCTGGATCTGACTTGCCGTGTCGTGGATCTGACCTGCCGTGTCATGGATCTGACCTGCCGTGTCCTGGATCTGACCTGCCGTGTCATGGATCTGACCTGCCGTGTCCTGGATCTGACCTGCCGTGTCATGGATCTGACCTGCCGTGTCCTGGATCTGACTTGCCGTGTCGTGGATCTGACCTGCCGTGTCGTGGATCTGACCTGCCGTGTCCTGGATCTGACCTGCCGTGTCCTGGATCTGACTTGCCGTGTCGTGGATCTGACCTGCCGTGTCGTGGATCTGACCTGCCGTGTCGTGGATCTGACCTGCCGTGTCGTGGATCTGACCTGCCGTGTCCTGGATCTGACCTGCCGTGTCCTGGATCTGACTTGCCGTGTCGTGGATCTGACCTGCCGTGTCGTGGATCTGACCTGCCGTGTCCTGGATCTGACCTGCCGTGTCCTGGATCTGACTTGCCGTGTCGTGGATCTGACCTGCCGTGTCCTGGATCTGACCTGCCGTGTCTTGGATCTGACCTGCCGTGTCGTGGATCTGACCTGCCGTGTCCTGGATCTGACCTGCCGTGTCCTGGATCTGACCTGCCGTGTCCTGGATCTGACCTGCCGTGTCCTGGATCTGACCTGCCGTGTCCTGGATCTGACCTGCCGTGTCGTGGATCTGACCTGCCGTGTCCTGGATCTGACCTGCCGTGTCCTGGATCTGACCTGCCGTGTCCTGGATCTGACCTGCCGTGTCCTGGATCTGACCTGCCGTGTCTTGGATCTGACCTGCCGTGTCCTGGATCTGACTTGCCGTGTCGTGGATCTGACCTGCCGTGTCCTGGATCTGACTTGCCGTGTCGTGGATCTGACCTGCCGTGTCCTGGATCTGACCTGCCGTGTCCTGGATCTGACCTGCCGTGTCCTGGATCTGACCTGCCGTGTCCTGGATCTGACTTGCCGTGTCGTGGATCTGACCTGCCGTGTCGTGGATCTGACCTGCCGTGTCGTGGATCTGACCTGCCGTGTCCTGGATCTGACCTGCCGTGTCCTGGATCTGACTTGCCGTGTCCTGGATCTGACCTGCCGTGTCGTGGATCTGACCTGCCGTGTCCTGGATCTGACCTGCCGTGTCGTGGATCTGACCTGCCGTGTCCTGGATCTGACCTGCCGTGTCATGGATCTGACCTGCCGTGTCGTGGATCTGACCTGCCGTGTCCTGGATCTGACCTGCCGTGTCATGGATCTGACCTGCCGTGTCGTGGATCTGACCTGCCGTGTCGTGGATCTGACCTGCCGTGTCGTGGATCTGACCTGCCGTGTCATGGATCTGACCTGCCGTGTCGTGGATCTGACCTGCCGTGTCCTGGATCTGACTTGCCGTGTCGTGGATCTGACCTGCCGTGTCCTGGATCTGACCTGCCGTGTCCTGGATCTGACTTGCCGTGTCCTGGATCTGACCTGCCGTGTCGTGGATCTGACCTGCCGTGTCCTGGATCTGACCTGCCGTGTCGTGGATCTGACCTGCCGTGTCCTGGATCTGACCTGCCGTGTCATGGATCTGACCTGCCGTGTCGTGGATCTGACCTGCCGTGTCCTGGATCTGACCTGCCGTGTCATGGATCTGACCTGCCGTGTCGTGGATCTGACCTGCCGTGTCGTGGATCTGACCTGCCGTGTCCTGGATCTGACCTGCCGTGTCATGGATCTGACCTGCCGTGTCGTGGATCTGACCTGCCGTGTCCTGGATCTGACTTGCCGTGTCGTGGATCTGACCTGCCGTGTCCTGGATCTGACTTGCCGTGTCGTGGATCTGACTTGCCGTGTCGTGGATCTGACCTGCCGTGTCCTGGATCTGACCTGCCGTGTCGTGGATCTGACCTGCCGTGTCCTGGATCTGACCTGCCGTGTCGTGGATCTGACCTGCCGTGTCGTGGATCTGACCTGCCGTGTCCTGGATCTGACTTGCCGTGTCGTGGATCTGACCTGCCGTGTCCTGGATCTGACTTGCCGTGTCGTGGATCTGACTTGCCGTGTCGTGGATCTGACCTGCCGTGTCCTGGATCTGACTTGCCGTGTCGTGGATCTGACCTGCCGTGTCCTGGATCTGACCTGCCGTGTCCTGGATCTGACCTGCCGTGTCCTGGATCTGACCTGCCGTGTCCTGGATCTGACCTGCCGTGTCGTGGATCTGACCTGCCGTGTCCTGGATCTGACCTGCCGTGTCCTGGATCTGACCTGCCGTGTCATGGATCTGACCTGCCGTGTCGTGGATCTGACCTGCCGTGTCGTGGATCTGACCTGCCGTGTCCTGGATCTGACCTGCCGTGTCATGGATCTGACCTGCCGTGTCGTGGATCTGACCTGCCGTGTCCTGGATCTGACTTGCCGTGTCGTGGATCTGACCTGCCGTGTCCTGGATCTGACCTGCCGTGTCGTGGATCTGACTTGCCGTGTCCTGGATCTGACCTGCCGTGTCGTGGATCTGACCTGCCGTGTCCTGGATCTGACCTGCCGTGTCCTGGATCTGACCTGCCGTGTCGTGGATCTGACCTGCCGTGTCATGGATCTGACCTGCCGTGTCGTGGATCTGACCTGCCGTGTCCTGGATCTGACCTGCCGTGTCCTGGATCTGACCTGCCGTGTCATGGATCTGACCTGCCGTGTCGTGGATCTGACCTGCCGTGTCGTGGATCTGACCTGCCGTGTCCTGGATCTGACCTGCCGTGTCCTGGATCTGACCTGCCGTGTCGTGGATCTGACCTGCCGTGTCCTGGATCTGACCTGCCGTGTCATGGATCTGACCTGCCGTGTCGTGGATCTGACCTGCCGTGTCGTGGATCTGACCTGCCGTGTCCTGGATCTGACCTGCCGTGTCCTGGATCTGACCTGCCGTGACCTGGATCTGACCTGCCGTGTCCTCGTCCTCGACCTCCACGCAGAGGTAAGAGTCGCAGCACTGCTCGTTAGAGAAGCAGCGTCGTCCGCGGCAATGCGCCTTGGTCTCCTCATCCTCATCCAGCAGCTCCTCAATCAGCGCCGCCTCGTCCCGCTGTCAGACGCAGGTCACAGGTCAGGTCACAGGTCAGGTCACAGGTCAGGTCACAGGTCAGGTCACATGTCAGGTCACAGGTCAGGTCACATGTCAGGTCACAGGTCAGGTCACAGGTCAGGTCACAGGTCAGGTCACAGGTCAGGTCACATGTCAGGTCACAGGTCAGGTCACAGGTCAGGGACATCTGCTAACGATGCATGGCAGGGTTACAGGTTAGGGGCATTTAGGATCACATATGAGGTTCATAATTTGAGGTCACATGTCGGACAAAATAAGTCGATACGGTACATTACAGATTAATATTTATTCTACGCCGTTTTGCTAGATTTATGCATGCTAATATTCGTGTGAGGTATCACGGCAAGCGATAACTTGAGCTGCCATCGCATCCAAAGGCAAGTTTGCGCCAACCGCACGCAATCATGAATGTGTTATTCCTCGTACTGCATTGTGTTTGATGAGGTTTCTATGGCCTGGTTTATAACCATTGGCCGTGGATAATGAGCTCTACGTGCCTGGTGGCCGTCATTGGGTCAAGTTCAAATGACTCCGAACACGGACCTGGACCATTCTCCAGCACCCGGTCAGGATGTCCGCCGGCATGCTATCAATTTGTACATGGGTAGCGTACATAAAAGCGCAGAATATATAAAATAATCCGAGCCAGGAATGCCACTGATGAGGTTGTCAGGTAAGTATCGATATTCAATCATACCAACGGCCAGCGGATCGATTTCTGCAGCAGGCAGAGAAAGAAAGTATTTCTCAAATTTAAGTTATTACTCACGATCAAATAATACGTCAACTCAGCAAACGGATGGGGGTCAAAAATGAATAAATGATTCAACGATTAAGTTGAAAATATAATATTGAAGCTCAATTAAAATCTTGACAAATTCGAAATTTAACTACATCAGATTCATTTTGATGACGCCCCTTCCAAGCTTAGCTGTTTCTGAAAGGTGGCGAGCCTCGGCTGGCTGAATAATTGATCGATGGTTGACCGTTGAGCGATAGTGTTTTACTGGTTTCGTGGGAGATAACAAGCTAGTAGCCACCCTATTTCTGCGTCACCACTAGCGAACACCTACACAACACTACATAGGCGCACACAAGCGGGGCAATTGCGCCCCCCCCCCCCCCTGAAGGTCTGTACGTGCCCCCTTTGGTCGAAAACAAAAATATAAGAGAAAAATGGTGAAAATATGACGTTTTAAAAATATAGTGGGCCAAATCCGGTGATTGTTTTTTTGGTGGGGGTATTTTATGCCCCCCTGAGCGAAAATTGCCCCCTCCTGGAGCGAATCCTGGGTACGCTACTGCAACACTGATAAGTGATAACCCAACAGTAAACAGCTGCACAACACTGATAAGTGATAACCCAACAGTAAACAGCTGCACAACACTTATAAGTGATAACCCAACAGCGGCCTCGCCCAGGGGTGGTAAAATGCCCCGTCATGCTGGACGACGTCGGAGAACAAAATTTGTCTTTTTCTTGCCAGGTTGGCTATTTTTTATCACAAATGATCCATCAGAGGAGCCACATGCTACATTTATGCATGCGTGTGCTTTTTACATCGAATCGTGGGATATTCTAGGGCAATTTCTACTGAATTGGTTCACACATGAAAATGCAGTCTACCCAAAAAAAATGCGCGTCCCACATAGCAACATTGATATCAGTTTGACAGCATATTAGACCACAAATATAGTTGTTTTATAGACCATACAAAACTACCAAGTTGTCTGCAAAGTACTATTTCAGTTGACAGCGGTTTGGGAGAACCGCGGAAGACCACTCATTGACTTTGAACGGGAGACTCTCCGCCGTCCAACCCGCGGATCCGCTGGTTTTATCAGTCAACTTCGCTGCATAGTAGAAATGGTATAAATTTTGGAACAAATTTAGAAACCCAGAGTATATTTTAGATTGTTGACCAATGACTATGGAGGCATGATGGCAGCATTTTAAAACCCCGATTTGGAGCGATCGTCGCTTTCGGAAGCGACGCATGTGATTTTCTTTTGCAATTATGTGAAGCACCTCCTTCTTCAGAGTTTAAGGTAAGGTTAAGTTCAAATAATTAATAATACAGTTGCTCAAAAAGTGGACAAAATAAATCGCATAGCAAGTAGGGTAAACTTAGGATGTCAACACATCAAACTTGGCACGTTACTGGTGGTGTTGTCGTAATTTGGGACATCTCAAGACATCAAACTTTCATGTTATTGGTGGTGTGTTGGTGTCTGAAAGTCATACCAGGCAAAGGGTTGTCAGTTTGAAGGGATAAAACGGTAAACCCAGGACACGCCCTAACAACATACTTTTCATGCTATTGGTGATGTAGTGTGTCGGTACCGACTTCATCACCAATAGCATAGCAAGTATGGCATTAGGATGTGTCCGGTGTTAATGTTTTCTTACAGGTTTACCCTACCTGTAAAAAGTCTGATTAAATTAAAAACTGCTTGTATTTGACCTTCGGTTCAGTAATTCACCCCCTGTTATTTCATGTTATTGGTGGTGTGTTGGTGTCTGAAAGTTAGTGTCTGAAAGTCATCCCAGGCGAAGGGTTGTCAGTTTGAAAGGAGAAACAGGGTTAACAACTGTAACCCCGGACACGCCCTAACAACATACTTGTCATGTTATTGGTGATGTAGTGTGTCAGTATCGACTTCATCACCAATAGCCAAAGTATGGCATTAGGATGTGTCTGGTGTTAATTTTATCTACCCTACCTGTAAAAAGTCTGATTAAATTAAAACTGTTTGTATTTGATGTTCGGTTCAGTAATTCATCCCCCCCCCCCCCCGAGTTGGTGCGGCGACTGCCCCATCAACTTTGATTTTGGCCCCACCATTTTTTATGTTCTGCCGGCCACCAACTTGTTTCAGATTTGAAAGTTTCCTTGTGCTACACTGTTCAATTTTTCACCTCAGCCATGCAAAGCAACCATCCAATATGATATTTTGCCCCACCAATTTGCTCTGAAAAGCTCCACCCATACTGTCTATGAGATGGTCTGGGTGTCCAGGGGCGCGACAGCCCCTGGTAGGTTCTGCAGCGCAGCGAGCGAATGTGAGCGGCATGTTCTAAACATGGGTCCCTGCGACCTTAATTGCTGTAAATGTTAGGTCAAGTTTCATTATGTATCGTATGATTGGTTATTAGTTGTGGCTATGGTTATGATTGGTTATGTATGATTATGTACATTTACAGCAATTAAAAGGTAATAACAAAACTGTATTGTGCATGCGTTATACATTTGGAGTATTGTGTACAAGCCTGGTCTCCAACATATGATAAATATTGCTGGATGTTAGAAAGAGTTACAAAAGGGCAACAAAAATGGTTAATTGTCTTGGAGGTTTACCTTATGAAGATAGAAGTATGTGAATAAGTAACCTTCTGCTCATGTTATATCTTAATTAAACTTGAAATCGGTATACAAAATTACATTAATATATTTCGACTTGCGTCATCCTCAGAATGTTCATCTCAAAGCGAAACAAAACCAAAACGATTTCCTGGTGCAAATGCGTGCGTCAATGCGCGAAGATCCTCACTATACACTTACAGTTATGTACACGACATCCAATAAACAATACACACAACACGACACAGTTATACGGTGCCTACAGTGTATGGGTGTAAGCCTGATGCTCATATACACATTTATACACCGGCAGAAAATCGTCACTATACAGGTATGCACATGATACATAATATATGGTACACACGACACAGTTATCCGGTGGCTTACAGTGGACGGGTGTAAGGTGGTGGGTGGAGGAGGGGCCACGACGATGTTTGTGTATTCAAGCAGGGCCGCTGGTTTCTAATTTCAATGGATTCTGCCATCTTTAGGTCTGCAACATCTGTGCATACCCTCTCTATCGAAATTTTGAATGGCCTTGATGTTATGCTGCTAGTGGGGTGTATCCGTGTTACGTGGTCTCCAAGTGGGGTGTTGCTAGTTTTATTTTTCGCGTCTCTGAGATGCTCATCGAAACGATCACGGACACGTCTTTTTGACTCACCTATATACTAAGCAGGTTTCTCAACGCACAAGTTACAAGTGATTTTGTATACAGCGTTTTTGGTGTGACAGCGACCAGGCAGTCCCGCTTCACACCTGTTGCATCTCTTAGCACCGGGTGGGCAGGGTGGACTTTCAAGGGCTGACCTGATAACGTGTCGAGCCAGTGTTTTACCACTGGACTAAGCCACGCGTGCTTTCAAACCCGAAGATCTTACTGCACCATCCACCCGTCATGCTAGAGTATCATCTATATATGGCAGAGATATGTATGTTGTGTCGTTTTTGCTACTCTTGTTTTTATCATAGGATATTGTATGACTATAGACTATATAGTATATGACTATTTAGCATAGGATAATGTATGATGACAGAGCTGGCCACCCTAGGAGTACGATGAAGCAGACCAAAAACAATAGTAACAAAAACAAGAGTAGCAAAAACGACACAACATACATATCTCTGCCATATATAGATGATACACTAGCACGACGGGTGGATGGTGCAGTAAGATCTTCGGGTTTGAAAGCACGTGTGGCTTGGTCCAGTGGTAAAACACTGGCTCGACACGTTATCAGGTCAGCCCTTGAAAGTCCACCCTGCCCACCCGGTGCTAAGAGATGCAACAGGTGTGAAGCGGGACTGCCTGGTCGCTGTCACACCAAAAACGCCGTATACAAAATCACTTGTAACTTGTGCGATGAGAAACCTGCTGCCTATATAGGTGAGTCAAAAAGACGTATCCGTGATCGTTTCAATGAGCATCTCAGAGACGCGAAAAATAAAACTAGCAACACCCCACTTGGAGACCACGTAACACGGATACACCCCACTAGCAGCATAACATCAAGGTCATTCAAAATTTCGATAGAGAGGGTATGCACAGATGTTGCAGACCTAAAGATGGCAGAATCCATTAAAATTAGAAACCAGCGGCCCTGCTTGAATACACAAACATCGTCGTGGCCCCTCCTCCACCCATCTCCTTGCACCCCTCCGCTGTAAGCCACCGGATAACTGTGTCGTGTGTACCATATATTATGTATCATGTGCATACCTGTATAGTGACGATTTTCTGCCGGTGTATAAATGTGTATATGAGCATCAGGCTTACACCCATACACTGTAGGCACCGTATAACTGTGTTGTGTTGTGTGGATTGTTTATTGGATGTCGTGCACATAACTGTATAGTGAGGATTTTCGCGCATTGACGCACGCATTTGCACCAGGGAATCGTTTTTGTTTTGTTTCGCTTTGAGATGAACATTCTGAGGATGACGCAAGTCGAAATATATTAATGTAATTTTGTATACCGATTTCAAGTTAATTAAGATATAACATGAGCAGAAGGTTACTTATTCACATACGTATATTCATCATCCTCAAATATGCCATAGCTCGCCTGCAACTTATGAAGATAGATAACCCTCGCCCTACGGGAGCTTTTTTCACCTTCGCCCTACGGGGGGGGGGGGGGCTGACACGCCCCCCTGTTAACTTCCCAACCAAGCAACTTAGAGCAATGCGGTAAGAACCACCAGCATGGTTACTGTCATGAGAGGAATCTAACAGTATGCAATTTTTAGGTTTCAGTTCAACGGGTGACCTTCCAGGTCAAGTGAATAACCTCGGATTTACCACGTCCAGAACAGCGATTTTGCTTTTCAGAAATCATCAAAATTAGAAATTGATAAATGTAAATAAAAAGGCATGTTCCTAGACCAGTTTTGGCTAAGAGATACAGAGAAGGTAATTATTTGTTCGTATCTTGTCAAAAAAGTCACAAAAAAATTACGTCATCAGTTTCTTACACTTAGAGACTCAGTCAAAAATGAAGATATTGCTTTGAAATTTGGTATGGGTATTGTCCATACTCAGTTCTCTCAAATATATTCCATTTTTTATATCTTTGAACATTTTGATTTTGTGGGGATTTAAAAAAAAACATTTTTTTTTTTACATTTTAGGGGTCAAAAACCCAAAATTTTGACAATCCGAGATTGCCATTTGAAAGAAAATGCAATTTTGTATCCTTGGCTAATTGCGTTTGCAATTTGCTTTAAAACTCTGTTTTCTACAGTTTAAAATATTTATATTTTTTGCCAACATGACGTCATCAAAACGTCATTATTTCCCAAATTTCTCAACCAATTTCAACGATTTTTTTCTTCAGCATACGTATAGTTGTTTTAAACTCAGCTACCGAAAATTTCAGCAAGATCCACTGCATGTGTAAAAAGTTATTCAAGAAAAACCTCAGGGGTGCCTGTCAGGCCTCGGGCTTGTAGGGTGAGGGTTAAAGAAATTGGGTATGTTTTCACTTAGATATAGAAGGCTAAGAGGAGATCTAATTGAAAACCTGAAATTTGTAAATGGTCAGCATTCTGGATATGTATACAGGGAATGTTTGAGTTCAATAGGGAAAATCGAGGTAGAGGTCATCAGCATAAACTCATTATAAAACAAAGTAGGACTAAGCTATGACAGTAATTTTTCAGTAGAAGGGTTGTAGGACATTGGACTATACTACCAGGGGATATCGCTGATGCCGTGACACTTGCTTCCTTCAAAATTATATTAGATAAATACTTTACGCAGAAGGGATTAGTTCATAAATACTCGTGGGATTAGCCTTCTTTTATGCAGGTAGACTAAGGTGATTTGAAGGGGCGAGACTGGTGGGGGGGGGGGGGGGGGGGGTGTAACCTCGGATGGGCCCAAGAGGCTCTTTGTTGCACTTTTCGTTTATGTCTCTTTATGTATCGTTTTCGGTGACGTCATAGCTTTGGTATTACTGGTACACTTTTATGTCTGTCATAAATGAAAAAAAAATATTCACATTAAATGACAAATATTGCTTAGACATGTCTATACTCTCTTCTTCTATAGGGTCCTCAAGAACTTTACAATGTCTTTAATCTTGCATCAGCTACAGAGTAGCTTATCAGAGTTTCTGAAACTTTATTGTTTCATGTATGCTCAATATTTCACAAGAGTATAAATATGAATAGTGCTTCAACGAGCGATATTGCATTGGTGTTGCTGGAGAACCATTTTCCAACTTTCGATTTGGTCGGAGAACCATAGTCTATTTTTACCACCCCTGGCCTCCCCATCTCTCAGAATCAGCCATCGGACCCTCATAAAGGAGGCTCGTTTGGCGGCGCAATGAACTGATGAATGCCGTAGTGTGGCGGTGTGCTGTGCTATGGCGGCGGACACCGACGGAAAACATAACGAGGCCCTATAAAGGAAAAGTGCTCATAACAGCAGCCATAGTCTGCTGTAAATCAGCATTAGCTCCACAATTACTGTGTGCTGTATTTTTCATTTCATTTTGCGATACACCATCTTATTTCATTATATTGTGTTTGTGCTTCCTCGTATATCGGGATATAATAGTCCAGTTTAACAAACTCAAACTGCTTTCAATAACCCTGGAACATTTGTTGAGATTTTATGTGTATTATTGTTCACTGATTATACCGCAGGACATGTTTTCGAAACAATTTACAACCTAGGTAAAAGAAATGATGTCATGGACAATGTGCTTTAATAACATATACCTAAAGGAGATGATTTCCCTTCGAAATGTCATACGTCACCTACTTTGGAAGATATAGACTTCAAATTTTGTAAATATATGTATCGTACCAATTTTTATCATGTATTTTTTAATCTGTATTTTTTGAAGGATGCAAAATGTTTATAATTGATTTATTCCATTTAATACAAACGAAAAACTTTCAAAAAAGAGTGCGAGAGCCTGGTCGATTTGTTATTTGTAGGATCACAAGCATCTTAAAAAAAGACTACTGATATCGCTTATTTTGGGTTTTTGACACTGGTCAATAGAACATAACTTTCTGAATGGAACCATGTCTTTCATTTATCCAGATTCACACTAGTTGCTGAGATATTCCGAAGACCCCAGAAACTGGCTGGGAGCAAAAAGTTATCGGGTAGACCCCAGAGGGCTTACCACTACAAGAAGCATTGATAATATCGAAATATCGATGCAAATTTGCTAGGATTTAAAGGGAAATAATGACCTTTTGATTTTGTTAGCAACAATTTATTTGGCTACCGTTATGGTATTAAAATGATGTGATCTAAATTTAAGTATTAAATACAATTATTCCCTAATTAAAAGTTGGAAGCTTGGAAAAAAGCAAGTACATATACTTCTGAAGGAGTTCATGATCGGTAGTTTCCCTCTACTATTGGAAAGCGACATATAAGCGCTTTTGTATTAATCTGTTCAACGTTGTTGAATGGGCACTTCTAAACAAATCGCCGACACTAAATAGATAGGCGTCGATGAGTATCGATGAGCTTCCGATTTAATTGCCAGTTTTGTATTGTTTGTTAATTTTGGGGGATTTTTTTTCATGATAATATAAACCATAGTGTTATATACAGCCAGAGACAAAACTCTACAAAACTCCTAATGTTGAAAATAAATGAAGCCATTTTCACAAATTGAGGGTCGCAACCACTAACTAGGCCGCCCTTACATGCATCCGTTAACTGCTAATTTGGTTACCTTTTTATTAAATGGCTGTTAATTGTAGATGATCGGCTGGCATATAATCACAACAAGCAGAGCGCAAAATATATTTTTCCACTCCATTGCGTAAAAAAGCAATACGGGAATACGGGAAAAGCCCGCAGTTTGATGAGGACCAAAAGTACTTGCAAATACCGATCGTTAGAAGTGTGGAACGCTTATCAACATTAACTTGAAATATCTTTCGGTAGGAAAGTTTGTATGCAAAATGTAATGAATTTACAATATATTTTGGTCTCGTTTGTCAATTTCAAGTATAAACCCTATTTTTGTGGGAAAAGGGTCATTATTTCCCTTTAAACTATATTAAAAACTTGATTTGTTTTAGCAAGCCCTCAATATTTACACACACAAAAAAAAATGCTGAACATGATCCCATTTTACGGTATTTCCGCTTCACCAATTATAAACTCATTTTTTCATTCTGTAAACAAGCCCAGAGTTGATGTGCGGTGAGAGAGGTTACCTAAAGAATGTTGTTTGTGATAGTAGTTGAAAATATATTACGAAGTAACACGATGGGGTACAACATAAACTGGTAACTCGCGTGCTAATTAACGTTATTACAAAGGTTTATGGTATCGAAGTGTTTCCGAGAGTTCTAATAAATCTCTCACTCTATGCTCAGGCAGCCAAAATAATGTTAAAATATCATAAGAACATCATAAATAGTATGACGTGAATAGAAACACACCCATTTAGAAAGACAAAGTTCAAAGAGAATATTGTATTGCCAGGTTTGGAAGAATACCTAAGTTATCACTTCATTCGATATAAGTATAGGGTGTTCCAAAATTGATGAGCGGTTGGTAGTGCCCATGTTTCAACCGTCTCCCATTACCTGAAGAAACAAACGGAATTCTATCGAAACCTAGCTGTGGGGAATATGCACATTTCTTGGGATCACAGAACCCCGGCGGCCGACCCGCGCTTAGCCGATACGGCACGGCCAGAGGTCATTTCTTCGGAGGTACCCAAAGAGCCCGTACCACATCTCGCCAATGGTGAATGCGTGCAATAAATCGATGCATAACCACGCGGTTGTAAATGTTCAGAGGTGTCATGTCCCTGAATCATGTCACTAGTGAATCGTATCTACCCAATGGTTATAGAACGACCGGATTTGGGCCCAAAACAGGGAGGAGTTGCATATCACCGAGACGGTCAAGCGGCCTCCTGAAAGTCCTCGTCTGGGGCATGACGAGCCACAGACGAGCCTGCCCTGGCGAGCCTGCCCTGGCTGGCATGGGGCATGACGAGCCTGCTCTGTCGAACATGTCTAGAACATTTTTTTTAAAAGACGGCGTTCTGGTTCATCCCGCCAAGAATACCAATAATTGGTGTCGCAGTCACGTTCAGGCTTTTGCAGAGAAGGGGTCTAACCAGGTAATGTCCCTGACCTGTCACCGATCGAAAATATGCGGTCAATCGTCAAGGACGACCCCAACAAGATGACGCCCGCTAACACAGAAAAGGCCCTGGTGCTGGGGTCTGCAGTGTCGGTATATATGTATACTGACCAGTACTGAGGTATGTAGTGTCGGTATATACTGACCAGTAATGAGGTCTGTAGTGTCGGTATATACTGACCAGTACTGAGGTCTGAAGTGTCGGTATATACTGACCAGTACTGAGGTCTGTAGTGTCGGTATATACTGACCAGTAATGAGGTCTGTAGTGTCGGTATATACTGACCAGTAATGAGGTCTGTAGTGTCGGTATATACTGACCAGTAATGAGGTCTGTAGTGTCGGTATATACTGACCAGTACTGAGGTCTGTAGTGTCGGTATATACTGACCAGTACTGAGGTCTGTAGTGTCGGTATATACTGACCAGTACTGAGGTCTGTAGTGTCGGTATATACTGACCAGTGCTGATGTCTGTAGTGTCGGTATATACTGACCAGTAATGAGGTCTGTAGTGTCGGTATATACTGACTAGTACTGAGGTCTGTAGTGTCGGTATTTACTGACCAGTACTGAGGTCTGTAGTGTCGGTATATACTGACCAGTACTGAGGTCTGTAGTGTCGGTATATACTGACCAGTAATGAGGTCTGTAGTGTCGGTATATACTGACCAGTAATGAGGTCTGTAGTGTCGGTATATACTGACCAGTAATGAGGTCTGTAGTGTCGGTATATACTGACCAGTACTGAGGTCTGTAGTGTCGGTATATACTGACCAGTACTGAGGTCTGTAGTGTCGGTATATACTGACCAGTACTGAGGTCTGTAGTGTCGGTATATACTGACCAGTGCTGATGTCTGTAGTGTCGGTATATACTGACCAGTAATGAGGTCTGTAGTGTCGGTATATACTGACTAGTACTGAGGTCTGTAGTGTCGGTATATACTGACCAGTAATGAGGTCTGTAGTGTCGGTATATACTGACCAGTACTGAGGTCTGTAGTGTCAGTATATACTGACCAGTAATGAGGTCTGTAGTGTCGGTATATACTGACCAGTACTGAGGTCTGTAGTGTCGGTATATACTGACCAGTAATGAGGTCTGTAGTGTCGGTATATACCGACCAGTAATGAGGCTGTAGTGTCGGTATATACTGACCAGTACTGAGGTCTGTAGTGTCGGTATTTACTGACCAGTACTGAGGTCTGTAGTGTCGGTATGTACTGACCAGTACTGAGGTCTGCAGTGTCGGTATATATGTATACTGACCAGTACTGAGGTCTGTAGTGTCGGTATATACTGACCAGTAATGAGGTCTGTAGTGTCGGTATATATGTACTGACCAGTAATGAGGTCTGTAGTGTCGGTATATACTGACCAGTGCTGAGGTCTGTAGTGTCAGTATATACTGACCAGTACTGAGGTCTGTAGTGTCGGTATATACTGACCAGTACTGAGGTCTGTAGTGTCGGTATATACTGACCAGTAATGAGGTCTGTAGTGTCGGTATATATATATATATAGTATATATATAGTAGTATATATATATATATATATATATATATATATATATATATATATATATATATATATGCGCCGGCTGGAGCGCCTTCAACACCGTTTCCTGATGTGGCTGGGATCTAAAACCCAAGCAGCGTGTCCACCACTTGATTACGTGTCATTGCTCGAGCTGTTTGGCTGCGCATCGGTCAGGTCGCGTTTCGTTCGGTCCGATCTAATGTTCATGCGCTCAGTATTCAGCGGCAACATAGACTGCCCTGATATTGTGGCAACGTTCCCGCTGTCAGCACCAAGTCGACGTACGCGGCGCCCCGAGCTCTTCCATGTACCTCGTGGAAGAGTTGACTCTGTAAAGAGGGGCTTCTTGATTCGTCTCCCGCATCTCTTTAACTCGCTCACACACAGCAGCCCTCAGACGGATTTATTTATGCCGTCTCGTACCCTTAGATCTGACATCACGAAGTTCGCTGATGTTCAGGGCACATACTTGAGTTAAGGTCGCTGCTGTGAGCTGTGACCCGTGATCGGTCATTGGCTTTAAGTTGCACTTGTCTATTTTAGGTCTTTTGCCTGTACCAGCGCTATATCTACACGTTTATATTTACTTTTACCGGCGCTTTTATGTATTTGTCTATTTTTAGGTTTTTGCCTGTATCAGCGCTTTATTTACACGTTTGTTCCTACTTTCACTGGCGATTTTAATCGCCTTTTATGTATTTATTTTATGCTGCTGTGTTTACTATGCAGTATAGTTGTGTTCTCTTATTGTATGTACCATGTGCACTCATGTAATAAAGACATAAAGACATAAAAGAAAAGTGCAACAAAGAGCCTCTTGGGCCCATCCGAGGTTGCACCCCCCCCCCCCCATCCCCCCCCCCCTCCACCAGTCTCGCCCCTTCAAATCACCTTACTCTACCTGCATAAAAGAAGGCTAATCCCACGAGTATTTATGAACTAATCCCTTCTCTGTAAAGTATTTATCTAATCTAATTTTGAAGGAAGCAAGTGTCACTGCATCAGCGACATCCCCTGGTAGCATATTCCAATGTCCTACAACCCTTCTACTGAAAAATGACTGTCGTAGCCTAGTCCTACTTTGTTTCATAATGAGTTTATGCTGATGACCTCTAGTTTGTGTTTGTAGTTTGTGAATGTAGTTTGTGTTTGTAGTTTGTGAATGTTTTAATTTCCTGTTGCATGAGGCAGCATGACTGCAACCGTAAGTGGGCCCTGTGCCTGTGGTTGTTGACTCAATAAAAAAAAAAAAATATGTACTGCCCAGTACTGAGGTCTGTAGTGTCGGTATATACTGGCCAGTACTGAGGTCTGTAGTGTCGGTATATACTGACCAGTACTGAGGTCTGTAGTGTCGGTATATACTGACCAGTACTGAGGTCTGTAGTGTCGGTATATACTGACCAGTACTGAGGTCTGTAGTGTCGGTATATACTGACCAGTACTGAGGTCTGTAGTGTCGGTATATACTGACCAGTAATGAGGTATGTAGTGTCGGTATATATGTACTGGCCAGTAATGAGGTCTGTAGTGTCGGTATATACTGACCAGTACTGAGGTCTGTAGTGTCGGTATATACTGACCAGTACTGAGGTCTGTAGTGTCGGTATATACTGACCAGTACTGAGGTCTGTAGTGTCGGTATATACTGACCAGTACTGAGGACTGTAGTGTCGGTGTATACTGACCAGTAATGAGGTCTGTAGTGTCGGTATATACTGACCAGTACTGAGGTATGTAGTGTCGGTATATACTGGCCAGTACTGAGGTCTGTAGTGTCGGTATATACTGACCAGTAATGAGGTCTGTAGTGTCGGTATATACTGACCAGTAATTAGGTATGTAGTGCCGGTATATACTGACCAGTACTGAGGTCTGTAGTGTCGGTATATACTGACCAGTACTGAGGTCTGTAGTGTCGGTATATACTGACCAGTAATTAGGTATGTAGTGCCGGTATATACTGACCAGTACTGAGGTCTGTAGTGTCGGTATATACTGACCAGTACTGAGGTCTGTAGTGTCGGTATTTACTGACCAGTAATGAGGTCTGTAGTGTCGGTATATACTGACCAGTACTGAGGTCTGTAGTGTCGGTATATACTGACCAGTACTGAGGTCTGTAGTGTCGGTATATACTGACCAGTAATTAGGTATGTAGTGCCGGTATATACTGACCAGTACTGAGGTCTGTAGTGTCGGTATATACTGACCAGTACTGAGGTCTGTAGTGTCGGTATATACTGACCAGTAATGAGGTCTGTAGTGCCGGTGTATACTGACCAGTACTGAGGTATGTAGTGTCGGTATATACTGACCAGTAATGAGGTCTGTAGTGTCGGTATATACTGACCAGTACTGAGGTCTGTAGTGTCGGTATATAATGACCAGTAATGAGGTATGTAGTGTCGGTATGTATGTACTGACCAGTACTGAGGTCTGTAGTGTCGGTATATACTGACCAGTAATGAGGTCTGTAGTGTCGGTATATACTGACCAGTAATGAGGTCTGTAGTGTCGGTATATACTGACCAGTACTGAGGTCTATAGTGTCGGTATTTACTGACCAGTAATGAGGTCTGTAGTGTCGGTATATACTGACTAGTACTGAGGTCTGTAGTGTCGGTATATACTGACCAGTAATGAGGTCTGTAGTGTCGGTATATACTGACCAGTACTGAGGTCTATAGTGTCGGTATTTACTGACCAGTACTGAGGTCTATAGTGTCGGTATATACTGACCAGTAATGAGGTCTGTAGTGTCGGTATATACTGACCAGTAATGAGGCCTGTAGTGTCGGTATATACTGACCAGTACTGAGGTATGTAGTGTCGGTATATACTGGCCAGTACTGAGGTCTGTAGTGTCGGTATATACTGACCAGTACTGGGGTCTGTAGTGTCGGTATATACTGACCAGTACTGAGGTCTGTAGTGTCGGTATATACTGGCCAGTACTGAGGTCTGTAGTGTCGGTATATACTGACCAGTACTGAGGTCTGTAGTGTCGGTAGATATGTACTGACCAGTACTGAGGTCTGTAGTGTCGGTATATACTGACCAGTACTGAGGTGTGTAGTGCCGGTGTATACTGACCAGCACTGAGGTATGTAGTGTTGGTTTATACTGACCAGTACTGAGGTCTGTAGTGTCGGTATATACTGACCAGTACTGAGGTCTGTCGAGTCGGTATATACTGACCAGTAATGAGGTCTGTAGTGTCGGTGTATACTGACCAGTAATGAGGTATGTAGTGTCGGTATTTACTGACCAGTAATGAGGTTTGTAGTGTCGGTATATACTGACCAGAAATGAGGTCTGTAGTGTCGGTATATACTGACCAGTACTGAGGACTGTAGTGTCGGTATATACTGACCAGTACTGAGGTCTGTAGTGCCGGTATATACTGACCAGTACTGAGGTCTGTAGTGCCGGTGTATACTGACCAGTACTGAGGTCTGTAGTGTCGGTATATACTGACCGACCAGTACTGGGGTCTGTAGTGTCGGTATATACCGACCAGTACTGAGGTCTGTAGTGTCGGTATATACTGACCAGTACTGAGGTCTGTAGTGCCGGTATATACTGACCAGTACTGAGGTCTGTAGTGTCGGTATATACTGACCAGTACTGAGGTCTGTAGTGTCGGTATATACCGACCAGTACTGAGGTCTGTAGTGTCGGTATATAATGACCAGTACTGAGGTCTGTAGTGTCGGCATATACTGACCAGTAATGAGGTCTGTAGTGTCGGTATATACTGACCAGTACTGAGGTCTGTAGTGTCGGTATATACCGACCAGTACTGAGGTCTGTAGTGTCGGTATATAATGACCAGTACTGAGGTCTGTAGTGTCGGCATATACTGACCAGTAATGAGGTCTGTAGTGTCGGTATATACTGACCAGTACTGAGGTCTGTAGTGTTGGTATATAATGACCAGTACTGAGGTCTGTAGTGTCGGTATATACTGGCCAGTACTGAGGTCTGTAGTGTCGGTATATACTGACCAGTACTGAGGTCTGTAGTGTCGGTAGATATGTACTGACCAGTACTGAGGTCTGTAGTGTCGGTATATACTGACCAGTACTGAGGACTGTAGTGTCGGTATATACTGACCAGTACTGAGGTCTGTAGTGCCGGTATATACTGACCAGTACTGAGGTCTGTCGAGTCAGTATATACTGACCAGTAATGAGGTCTGTAGTGTCGGTGTATACTGACCAGTAATGAGGTATGTAGTGTCGGTATTTACTGACCAGTACTGAGGTCTGTAGTGTCGGTATATACTGACCAGTACTGGGGTCTGTAGTGTCGGTATATACTGACCAGTACTGAGGTCTGTAGTGTCGGTATATACTGACCAGTACTGAGGTCTGTAGTGTCGGTATATACTGACCAGTAATGAGGTCTGTAGTGTCGGCATATACTGACCAGTAATGAGGTCTGTAGTGTCGGTATATACTGACCAGTACTGAGGTCTGTAGTGTCGGCATATACTGACCAGTAATGAGGTCTGTAGTGTTGGTATATACTGACCAGTACTGAGGTCTGTAGTGTCGGCATATAATGACCAGTAATGAGGTATGTAGTGTCGGTATATACAGACCAGTAATGAGGTCTGTAGTGTCGGTATTTACTGACCAGTACTGAGGTCTGTAGTGTCGGTATATACTGACCAGTACTGGGGTCTGTAGTGTCGGTATATACTGACCAGTACTGAGGTCTGTAGTGTCGGTATATACTGACCAGTACTGAGGTCTGTAGTGTCGGTATATACTGACCAGTAATGAGGCCTGTAGTGTCGGTATATACTGACCAGTACTGAGGTCTGTAGTGTCGGTATGTACTGACCAGTACTGAGGTCTGTAGTGTCGGTATGTACTGACCAGTACTGAGGTCTGTAGTGTCGGCATATACTGACCAGTAATGAGGTCTGTAGTGTCGGTATTTACTGACCAGTACTGAGGTCTGTAGTGTCGGTATATACTGGCCAGTACTGAGGTCTGTAGTGTCGGTATATACTGACCAGTACTGAGGTCTGTAGTGTCGGTAGATATGTACTGACCAGTACTGAGGTCTGTAGTGTCGGCATATACTGACCAGTACTGAGGTCTGTAGTGTCGGTATATACTGACCAGTAATGAGGTCTGTAGTGTCGGTATATACTGACCAGTAATGAGGTCTGTAGTGTCGGTATTTACTGACCAGTACTGAGGTCTGTAGTGTCGGTATATACTGACCAGTACTGAGGTCTGTAGTGTCGGTATATATGTACTGCCCAGTACTGAGGCCTGTAGTGTCGGTATATACTGACCAGTAATGAGGTCTGTAGTGTCGGTATATACTGACCAGTAATGAGGTCTGTAGTGTCGGTATTTACTGACCAGTACTGAGGTCTGTAGTGTCGGTATATACTGACCAGTACTGAGGTCTGTAGTGTCGGTATATACTGACCAGTACTGAGGTCTGTAGTGTCGGTATATACTGACCAGTACTGAGGTCTGTAGTGTCGGTATATACTGACCAGTACTGAGGTCTGTAGTGTCGGTATATACTGACCAGTACTGAGGTCTGTAGTGTCGGTATATACTGACCAGTACTGAGGTCTGTAGTGTCGGTATATACTGACCAGTACTGAGGCCTGTAGTGTCGGTATATACTGACCAGTACTGAGGTCTGTAGTGTCGGTATATACTGACCAGTAATGAGGTCTGTAGTGTCGGTATATACTGACCAGTACTGAGGTCTGTAGTGTCGGTATATACTGACCAGTAATGAGGCTGTAGTGTCGGTATATACTGACCAGTACTGAGGACTGTAGTGTCGGTATATACTGACCAGTACTGAGGTCTGTAGTCCCGGTGTATACTGACCAGTACTGAGGTATGTAGTGTCGGTATTTACTGACCAGTACTGAGGTCTGTAGTGTCGGTATATACTGACCAGTAATGAGGTATGTAGTGTCGGTATATACTTACCAGTACTGAGGTCTGTAGTGCCGGTATATACTGACCAGTACTGAGGTCTGTAGTGTCGGTATATACTGACCAGTACTGAGGTCTGTAGTGTCGGTATATACTGACCAGTACTGAGGTCTGTAGTGTCGGTATATACTGACCAGTACTGAGGTATGTAGTGTTGGTACATACTGACCAGTAATGAGGTCTGTAGTGTCGGTATATACTGACCAGTACTGAGGTCTGTAGTGTCGGTATATACTGACCAGTACTGAGGTCTGTAGTGTCGGTATATACTGACCAGTAATGAGGTCTGTAGTGTCAGTATGTATTTACTGACCAGTACTGAGGTCTGTAGTGTCGGTATGTATGTACTGACCAGTAATGAGGTCTGTAGTGTCGGTATATACTGACCAGTACTGGGGTCTGCAGTGTCGGTAGATATATACTGACCAGTAATGAGGTCTGTAGTGTCGGTATATACTGACCAGTACTGAGGTCTGTAGTGTCGGTATATACTGACCAGTACTGAGGTCTGTAGTGTCGGTATATACTGACCAGTAATGAGGTCTGTAGTGTCGGTATATACTGACCAGTACTGAGGTCTGTAGTGTCGGTATATACTGACCAGTAATGAGGTCTGTAGTGTCAGTATGTATTTACTGACCAGTACTGAGGTCTGTAGTGTCGGTATGTATGTACTGACCAGTAATGAGGTCTGTAGTGTCGGTATATACTGACCAGTACTGGGGTCTGCAGTGTCGGTAGATATATACTGACCAGTAATGAGGTCTGTAGTGTCGGTATGTACTGACCAATACTGAGGTCTGTAGTGTCGGTATATACTGACCAGTACTGGGGTCTGTAGTGTCGGTATTTACTGACCAGTACTGAGGTCTGTAGTGTCGGTATATACTGACCAGTAATGAGGTCTGTAGTGTCGGTATATACTGACCAGTAATGAGGTCTGTCGAGTCGGTATATACTGGCCAGTACTGAGGTCTGTAGTGTCGGCATATACTGACCAGTAATGAGGTATGTAGTGTCGGTATTTACTGACCAGTACTGAGGTCTGTAGTGTCGGTATGTACTGACCAGTACTGAGGTCTGTAGTGTCGGTATATAATGACCAGTACTGAGGTCTGTAGTGTCGGTATATACTGACCAGTACTGAGGTCTGTAGTGTCGGTATATAATGACCAGTACTGAGGTCTGTAGTGTCGGTATATACTGACCAGTAATGAGGCCTGTAGTGTCGGTATATACTGACCAGTACTGAGGTATGTAGTGTCGGTATATACTGACCAGTACTGAGGTCTGTAGTGTCGGTATATACTGACCAGTACTGAGGTCTGTAGTGTCGGTATATACTGACCAGTAATGAGGTCTGTAGTGTCGGTATATACTGACCAGTACTGAGGTCTGTAGTGTTGGTATATACTGACCAGTACTGAGGTCTGTAGTGTCGGTATATACTGACCAGTACTGAGGTCTGTAGTGTCGGTATATAATGACCAGTACTGAGGTCTGTAGTGTCGGTATATACTGACCAGTACTGAGGTCTGTAGTGTTGGTATATACTGACCAGTACTGAGGTCTGTAGTGTCGGTATATAATGACCAGTACTGAGGTCTGTAGTGTCGGTATATACTGACCAGTACTGAGGTCTGTAGTGTCGGTATATACTGACCAGTACTGAGGTCTGTAGTGTCGGTATATAATGACCAGTACTGAGGTCTGTAGTGTCGGTATATACTGACCAGTGCTGAGGTCTGTAGTGTCGGTATATATGTACTGACCAGTACTGAGGTCTGTAGTGTCGGTATATACTGACCAGTACTGAGGTCTGTAGTGTCGGTATATACTGACCAGTGCTGAGGTCTGTAGTGTTGGTATATACTGACCAGTACTGAGGTCTGTAGTGTCGGTATATACTGACCAGTACTGAGGTCTGTAGTGTCGGTATATACTGACCAGTACTGAGGTCTGTAGTGTCGGTATATACTGACCAGTAATGAGGTCTGTAGTGTCGGTGTATACTGACCAGTACTGAGGTCTGTAGTATTGGTATATACTGACCAGTACTGAGGTCTGTAGTGTCGGTATTTACTGACCAGTACTGAGGTCTGTAGTGTCGGTATATACTGACCAGTACTGAGGTATGTAGTGTCGGTATATACTGACCAGTAATGAGGTCTGTAGTGTCGGTATATACTGACCAGTACTGAGGTCTGTAGTGTCGGTATATACTGACCAGTACTGAGGTCTGTAGTGTCGGTATTTACTGACCAGTACTGAGGTCTGTAGTGTCGGTATATACTGACCAGTACTGAGGTCTGTAGTGTCGGTATATACTGACCAGTACTGAGGTCTGTAGTGTCGGTATATACTGACCAGTACTGAGGTCTGTAGTGTCGGTATATACTGACCAGTACTGAGGTCTATAGTGTTGGTATATACTGACCAGTACTGAGGTCTGTAGTGTCGGTGTATACTGACCAGTACTGAGGTCTGTAGTGTCGGTATATACTGACCAGTACTGAGGTCTGTAGTGTCGGTGTATACTGACCAGTAATGAGGTCTGTAGTGTCGGTATATACTGACCAGTACTGAGGTCTGTAGTGTTGGTATATACTGACCAGTACTGAGGTCTGTAGTGTTGGTTTATATGTACTGACCAGTGCTGAGGTCTGTAGTGCCGGTATATACTGACCAGTGCTGAGGTCACTACAGACCAGTGTCGGTAAATATGTACTGACCAGTGCTGAGGTCTGGGGCATTATGTTCGGTGAGTAGTAGTTTCGGTTGCCACCGCTGTAGCCAAAGTTGGCCAGCACCTCTGGCGAGAAGCGGTTGACGACCCGTCCCCAGCCGAAACAGGTGGTGGCATAGCAGCACAGCAGCAGCGCCAACACCCAGGTCAGCGGCACAGTCGTCTGGCGGGCCATCCTGAAACAGAACACAGCAGCCGTGTGGAGGGGTGTCAGGTGCCGCCTCGAGCCCATGCAGGTACATACCTACAAGGCTCACGCATGCCAACGTCTGCCCAGCGATTGGCGTTGGTCACTACGTACGGGTCAATACACTAGAGATTGCACGGCAATGCCATACAGTGTTCTGCATCAGATTCTTGCAATCACTACGGTTGTAAGCACTATTTTGAACATATTGATTGAAACACTTCATAAACACTAACAAAAACATGGCACATTGGAACATCGAAACATGCAAAGTTGTAGGTAGTGAAAATAGAAAATTAATTGAAAATTGAAGCGAAAGTTATGTTGAAACATTAAGGATGGCGCTTTGCCTATGCAGTTATTCGATAGAATGAACGTTTATGAATTAAAAATGAACGTTTATTTACATTTAGGACTTCTTCAGGATTGCCACAGAAGCATCCCAATTGCGAATGGTATGATACTATATACACACATCGTATGGTAGTTGTCTGTATTTACACTCTCAGAAATATTGTGGGCTTAAGATTGCTGATATTGGTAGTTTCAGCCTCGACAGTCTGTTGCAATATGGTATATAAATTACGGCCGATAAACTAAGATAGAAGTTCACATTTTGCACTAAGGCAAGCCAAGTACATATATTTGCATGCTTCATTAGGTAGGTACTTCATACAAATATAATCTTACATAGTTTTGCATTTCAAGGGGCAATATCAACATCAAACAAAGGATTGTGTGTCAGAGATAAATGTGGCCGTCTCCACAGACCAGCCAGACCAGCCAGACCAGCCAGACCAGCCAGACCAGCCAGACCAGCCAGACCAGCCAGACCAGCCAGACCAGCCAGACCAGCCAGACCAGCCAGACCAGCCAGACCAGCCAGCGTCTCTATCCCCAGACCAGCCTGCGTCTCTATTCCCAGACCAGCCTGCGTCTCTATTCCCAGACCAGCCTGTGTCTCTATTCCCAGACCAGCCAGCGTCTCTATCCCCAGACCAGCCTGCGTCTCTATTCCCAGACCAGCCTGCGTCTCTATTCCCAGACCAGCCTGCGTCTCTATTCCCAGATCAGTCTGCGTCTCTATCCCCAGATCAGTCTGCGTCTCTATTCCCAGATCAGCCTGCGTCTCTATTCCCAAGCCAGCCTGCGTCTCTATTCCCAGATCAGTCTGCGTCTCTATTCCCAGACCAGCCTGCGTCTCTATTCCCAGACCAGCCTGCGTCTCTAATCCCAGACCAGTCTGCGTCTCTATTCCCAGACCAGCCTGCGTCTCTATCTCCAGACCAGCCTGCGTCTCTATTCCCAGACCAGCCTGCGTCTCTATTCCCAGACCAGCCTGCGTCTTTATTCCCAGACCAGCCTGCGTCTCTATCCCCAGACCAGCCTGCGTCTCTATCCCCAGACCAGCCTGCGTCTCTAATCCCAGACCAGCCTGCGTCTCTATCCCCAGACCAGCCTGCGTCTCTAATCCCAGACCAGCATGCGTCTCTATTCCCAGACCAGCATGCGTCTTTATTCCCAGACCAACCTGCGTCTCTATTCCCAGACCAGCCTGCGTCTTTATTCCCAGACCAGCCTGCGTCTCTATCCCCAGACCAGCCTGCGTCTCTATTCCCAGACCAGCCTGCGTCTCTATTCCCAAGCCAGCCTGCGTCTCTATTCCCAGACCAGCCGACTGTAACACAAATTTGTCAGAAGCCAAAGGTTGAACGCATGGACATGATATATCACAGTCCGAGTTGGTCTGACGAAGTAGGCACGGGGGAACCCGAGCTACATACGGGGTTCTGGCACGGGGGAACCCGAGCTACATACGGGGTTCTGGCACGGGGGAACCCGAGCTACATACGGGGTTCTGGCACGGGGAACCCGAGCTACATACGGGGTTCTGGCACGGGGGAACCCGAGCTACATACGGGGTTCTGGCAGTCACTTGGACCATGAATCCCAGTGTGGTGCTGCCAGAACAGTCTGTTCTGGCAAATGGGAACTACCAAGACCAAGGACACTAGTGTGGTGTTTTAGCGTTCTGTTCCGGCGTCCATGTCAGCCAGGGAGGCACAGCGGGCGATGACATTGATACCGCTGGCGGTCATACCACCGAAGGTGACTTATCACTGTGCGAGTCACTGTGGTCACTTATCACTGTGTCGTCACTGTGGTCACTTATCACTGTGTCGTTACTGTGTCGTCACTGTGGTCACTTATCACTGTGTGAGTCATTGCGTCGTCACTGTGGTCACTTATCACTTTGTCGTTACTGTGTCGTCACTGTAGTCACTTATCACTTTGTCGTTACTGTGTCGTCACTGAGGTCACTTATCACTGTGTCGTTACTGTGTCGTCACTGTGGTCACTTATCACTTTGTCGTTACTGTGTCGTCACTGTGGTCACTTATCACTTTGTCGTTACTGTATCGTCACTGAGGTCACTTATCACTGTGTGAGACTGTGTGAGTCACTGTGTTGTCACTGTGGTCACTTACCACTGTGTGAGTCACTGTGTCGTCACTGAGGTCACTTATCACTGTGTCGTTACTGTGTCGTCACTGTGGTCACTTATCACTTTGTCGTTACTGTGTCGTCACTGAGGTCACTTATCACTGTGTCGTTACTGTGTCGTCACTGTGATCACTTATCACTTTGTCGTTACTGTGTCGTCACTGTGGTCACTTATCACTTTGTCGCTACTGTGTCGTCACTGTGGTCACTTATCACTTTGTCGTTACTGTGTCGTCACTGTGGTCACTTATCACTTTGTCGTTACTGTGTCGTCACTGTGGTCACTTATCGCTGTGTGAGTCACTGTGTCGTCACTGTGGTCACTTATCACTGTGTCGACACCCACCAGGCGAGCAACACTAATTATCATCGCCATTAGCAGTCATTATTGTGTGTTGACTGTCGACTGATCTATCAAATGTGTCCCGTGACCGGCATATAATGATGTGTCGATGCCGCCGATATCATACGGTACTGCTGGCCCCCACCGGTGCTGTCTGCAGCGCCGTTATTCTATGGCAGCAGCCGGCGTTGTTCAGCGTCACAACAACGCTGGTTAATAATGGAGAGCCGCGTTTCGTCATATTGCGTCATCGTGTGGGACACGCGTGTACGTCGGTACAGCATAGCGATAAAGAGACTCTGCTCAGGTGCCCACAGGTAGGTTCGGTCCGCGAAATATCGTCGCTCTGTTCTGTGTTACCCTACATCCTGGGATGATGACAAAACGACACTGCTGGGGATCCCCTCGGCAGGGGCGGATCCAGGGTGTCCAACGGGACATGTCCCCCCCCCCCCCCCCGAAGGTCCTGAAACCATGATGTATCTCCCCCCTCACAAAAAGGCCGGACGTACAGTTGTTGACGGGTTAACCCGCCAACCCCCCCCCCCCCCCACCCCACCCGCTGAGGGGGGGGGGGGCGGAATCTACCCACCTCACGGATTTTCTCAATAACTTGAAAATTATGATAGACATCAGCGTGAAACTTTCAGTACCGCATGCTGCATCGATTTTACGTCTTCTCACAAAATTCAATTGATATTAGTTTGGTAGTTGGGGAAATAATGTCGTTTTAGTGACGTCATGTCATGCTATGTTTTTGGGGAAACGATAAAAGTTTGAAAAATCGTCGAAATAGAATTCTGAAGTACATTGCAAATTAAAAACGTCAAAAGAAAATAAATGAAATTATCTTTCAAATCGCTATCTCGGATGTTAAAATTGTGAGTTTTTGACTCCCCAAAAGAAGAAGAAAAACTTCTTCTTCTTTTAATCCACAAATCAAACTTCGCAAAGATATTAAACAAACGGAATATATATTGGAAAGGCAAGTATGAACGATGCCCATACCAAATTTCAAAGCAATATCTATATTTTGGACAGACTTATGGCTCCCTAAGTATGAGTAACTCATGACGATTTTTTCAATGTCAATTTATGGCTTTTCTGACCAGATACAGACAGATAAATGCCACCACTGTTTTTCTGAGACAAAAATGGTCTAGAAACATGTCTTTTTATTTAGATTATTAAATTTCAAATTTTGACCTTATCGACCTGACCTTGACCTGAACTTCACCTAAGGGCCATTATATGGGTCAGTGTGTGAAAATATCTACTACATCGAATTATACATGTAAAATAATCCATAAAACATGTGTCGCATGACTTTCGTAGACCTCTTGCCAATAGTGACCTTTTGTGACATGACCTTGACTTTGACCTTTTATTACAATCTCAATTTCGCTTATGCGGGAGATATGTTATAATTATGAGAGCACTTTTGCCATAATGTCGCAATCTAAGGCTTTAAATGGAAAGTATGGCCCATCAACCCAAATACCTCGGTTTTGACCTTTCACCTGACCGTGACCTGACATGTGACCTTATTTGGAAAATGTCGCGTATGCTTTACAATTTACATGTGTCTCATTGCGAGCTTTCGATTGTCGCCTGCGGTTATTGGTTCGAAAGATAACGAGGGGGGCAGAATATGCTCCCCCAGCATCTTTCTGCCTGTGTTCTGCTGAATACCCCAACGGGGCGCGGGTTAACGACGCTCTCTACCCCCCCCCCCCCCCCCGTTCAACAACTTTCCGCTGACGGCTGACGGGGCCTGCTATACCCCCCCCCCCCCTTCAACAACTTTTTAGAAATACGCCACTAGATTTGCCTCCCCCCCCCAAAAAAAAACGGATAGATCCGCCCCTGCCCCTCGGGACTGGTATCATAGCGCAGGCGGCAGTTGTGTGGATGTTTTTCTCAGTAGGCGCGGCTTAACACGCGCCCTGGAGGGGGGGGGGCGAAATCCGCCCACCCCTCCGGTTTTTCGAGGATAGCGCAAAAACGGCAGCGCGCAGCGCCGCCGTTTTTTGTATACCTGTTAAGAAATGAACTTCCCGCATTATGTAAAATTCTTGGCCTCAGGTCATCTCAGGTCAGGTCACCAGACCAGGTCACGTGATGACCTCAACTCCAAAACGTTTTCAGTAGTACCACAGCCATAGTTTTACGCCGATCGGTTTCAATCTTGCAGGACTTCATAAGGTCATAGATACCAACATTTTTTTATCTCGGATTTCTAATATCGGTGACCTAAGGTCAGGTCAATTTTGTGACCGCCAACACGGTTGTATCAATAACTATCGACATAATGAAGATAGAGAAGAGAAAACGGTACCAATATGTTTGTCTCGTCGAGACACGTCGCCCAATATGCAACATGACCAACTTGGGTCACCACTTGACCTTGACCTGAGGTCAAATTTCTCAGTTGACCTAACCCGGTCACCATGAATATGATTCGAAGCGCCTTGACAAGACACACGCGATGGCGTAAACATTATTGCTTTATCTTTATTAGGTAAAAGGTTATTTGGGGAAAACAGTTTTGAAAACAAAATCACCTTTTTGACATTTTTGACATTTTGACCTCTGGAGCCTAAACTATTGACCTAGGCTCAAATCTGAGGATTTCGATTGCTTTTTTCCGTTTGCTGCTAACTATCATAGTTCCCGAGATATTTGGGAGTGTTCGAACCGAAGTCTTGAAAACTTGAAAATCTGACCCTTGATGACCTCCGGTGACCTCAATATTGACCTGAAAAAAAAATAAACGAAATACTTTCGAAAGAGCCTTGTCTCGAGCTATCTAACGTCGTTTCCCGCTTGTCGCTACGTTGCGTGGTTTTCGAGATGGTTCCCCTAAACACGATCTACATTTTTAAATAATAAAGAAATATAAATTTAGGATAGGGGGGCAACAGGGGGGCAAAAACTACAAATTTTAGTGGTATTTTTGATCCAACATAGCTTTCATGTTTATCAACCGATTTTAACAGAACCAAAAGGAATCGATAGAGATTGAATTGGAAATTGATATATGATGGTGACGTTTGAAAATTCAAAAATCATAGGCGTGTGCAGGTCACCAAATATGGGGGTGAAGTATATGCGTAATAAAACCATTTTTTTATGTTGTTTTTTGATAAATGAAATGATATGTGATTGAGACATTAGACAAAACAGTTATAAATAATATTTTTTGCCATAGGCGGTACCAGGTTAGTGAAAAGGGGGGTAAAATTGGGAAAAATATTAACCGCAGACAAGTTGCTACCCAGCACTATAAATATGTTACTGATCGTAGATAGTTCCTTTTTGCATGTTGTAATACATCATAGGCGTATCCAGGATCCAAACTGGGGCGGCGCAAGACCTTTTGATAAGTATATTATCCGCTATTATGATACTAACTAGTCAACACTGACTATTTCACTTACAACTTCAATTAACATTGCTTACCCCCCCTTTTTACCCTACCTGGACTCGCCTATTATCTTATAATCGTTCGTAGAGTAGCCAGTTGTGCGTGTTTCATCCTAAAACTGCAGTATGTTATGTAATTGTACGCCCATGCCTCTTAGTTTCCTTGCAATAATATGAACCCCTTTCTTCCATTCCTGAGCGCGCCTCTGCAAAAAATGGCTTTATTCCCTTTTCTGGCCTCATATGTGTATATATCATTATAAGCTAAACGTCTATTGCGCCGTTATCGCTGGCATATCGTCATCACCATGCCAGTCACCCCCCTTTTCATGTTCCTGAACACGCCCCTGAAACGCTATATATAATAAATTAT